>LUCM01003493.1:57467-172697 GCA_008360955.1 Fasciolopsis buskii | reverse complement strand
AGAATCAACTCTGGTAAGTGGTTTTGAATCGATGGATAAAAGAGCGAACAGGCATTTGAAAAAATTAGATGCGTTGAGATTTAAAAAGTAGATGGAAGATAAGTTGTTAGAAAGACTTTGAAAATCATCGTTTGCCGAAACGGCTTGACAGAACGGAACATCATCAGCGTACTTAAACAGTTCACAGGGGAATCTAGTTGATAAGTTGCTGATTGAAACAGGGAGACGACCGTAAAAGAACAGCACCCTCAGGCGCGCCCGAGTTGTTGACCAACTGGTTTCGAACTTTTACCGCCCAATCGTCTGCATTGGCTTCGGTTAGTAAAGCAATCAGACAACCATGTTTGTTTCGCCGTTTGCTCATTCCCTTTCACTATTCGTCCATGACGTTGCTGCTTTCGTTCCTGTAGGTGCCTGTATGTGTTTATATTTCCCGTTCATTTTTGTCATACGTTCTTGCTGAGTTGCAAGTTCATCCTCGATCGGGTTCATAAAAGCCTTGTTTAACTTAACTTGGCTCGATTCGAAACAAAATAACGAAGGTTTTGCCTCAAATTGTGACACGGTGACATTCACCTACAAACATCTCTGCAAGTAGGATGCACGAGGAATTCTTCTCGTACAACAGTCGAATGCTTTGCCATGGGGACCGGTTGTTGTTACCGCTTAAGAGTTCGCTGGTGAATATCGTGTTGAAACATTTGATTTCAGTTTTTATTAGGATGAAAATGTATCGAACACGTGAGTTATTACGGGCTTTGTAGAGTTTCTCCTCGCGTCTCCTTAGGGATTTCAGTCTCTGGAAGGAGATGTAGCCATTTGAGACGGATAGTGTTTCTAATGGACAGCAGACATAAAAGATCGTGTTGGTCATTTCTGTGAGAATTTTGACATTGTCTTTGAGCAAGGAGTTCAAAAGAGAAGCAAGCATAGACGTGTGGAAGAGATTTTCAAAGAAAAATAAGGTTTTTGTGTGAAAAATTACGGAGGCGAATTTGGATCTAATTTGTTCGCTTAAAGGAATGGACGGCTGACCAAGAGTATGTATCGGGCCTTACCAGAAGCAGACAATGGTTGCTACTTGGGATGGGAGCACGTAGTTTCAGGGGGGAAATCAGGATGGTTGAAAATAAATGTCTAAAACGGAGTTGCTTCTGGAGGGAGAAACGCAGAGGTCTGTCAAGTCGAACGCAATCAGCGGTAGGGATGAGGCATAGTTGAAATCACCCACAATGTGCAGACTGTCCTCAAGAAGAGGAACAATAAACATTAGAAAGGAATCGAAAAAAGATGTGATATTGTGTTGCAAGCTAAAAGAGACAATATATACGTTCATTATAATTGTACTGGTATGGCAAGAAAACCTAGGATGAAACTGTGTTACGAGACAGTCAGTTCCGCCTAGCGAGTACGCACAGATAATTTCGGACTTTCCAGACCAGAAGGAGTTATGCATGATGCCATATCATCTCCAGTCTTCTTGTTCGAAACTCTTTTTTTGCCGCTGGAGTCTGAACCTGTCTATCGTTAGGAGTGAATCAGCGATATCCGGGTTCAGCCACGATTTTGTATGCAAATGACACACGTGTGAACATGGATCAGTGATTGTAGTGCGGGGGATATGTCCGACTTTTCCGTGAACAGATTGCGGATGTCGTTACTCAGTAATGCTGGAATAGACATCTTGGCCGGTTGGGCGATTTAAGAATTGTCTGCCAGCCAGCACTAGTGCTTCTTCTGAATGGATTAGATCTTTGAGGTTCAACAGTGCGTGGTCCCTGTCTGTATTGAGAAGCAATACGGTTTTTAAGCAGCAATACTTACGGCCGATTGTATTGGCGTAGGGAGACCATAATGGAACCAAAATTCCTGCAGGGGACAATGGAATAACAATGGCACAGAATTGTAGCGCAGCCATTCAATGCCCGCTGAGTGCATTTGAAACCATTTTTCTGTATAGTTCTTCAAGTTACTACTCTGCAGTCGATCTCTCGTTATTCCCCGTTCTTCTTCTGTCTGAGCAGATGACACTGGGAGGTAGCAACAAGAACCAGAGCACGTTGATGCAAGATTAATAGTTATCCACATGGAACTGAATTGAACTGAATGGCAAGATATAATGTACGTGCCAATTCATGCATACAGTTTAAGAAAATATCGGATTAGATCTTTGATCAGCTGTTGATTCAGCACGTCAAACGCTGACCTCCACAGTTTTGACGAAACCATGCGTATGTATGTGCACAGGCAGCAGGGTGTTTGCATGTTATAATCCACAACTTTTAGCGATGACGACAACAAAAACAACAATAACAAAGTATGCTTTGTACTATAAATTTGTTTTCTTTCTCCACTGGCAAAAGTTGCCGCGCAAACCCTCAGTAAGCACACAGTTCAGGTAACTAGTAGACGCATAAAAACAATCAACAAGTCGAGTCTTATGACCAAACGACTAACGTAAGTCCGGTGTTCAAGTTAGCACAGGTATACCAAGTAAAAATCCAGTCAGGCTGAATGAGAAAATCACTCATTTGCCGGTTTCGGACCGGGTAATCTCACAGAGATATGCGCGTTATTCACGAACCTGTTTACTACATATTTAACGACATGTTATTTAATAATGTTGTCCATCAAATAAGTTTATAATTGTCCAACTGTTAGGATTATGACATTACACAGTTAATCGGTGCCAAAAGGTCAGTATTCCGACAGTTATTTGTGGCACTTTTACCAAGTGCATGAAACACGTTTACTGCGTTGCGCTGCATTACACCTTCCGAACATCTGTCATATCTGTCATACTTGCAAAAAAACTTCCATTGTTCTGCTTGCTAATCTAAGTCATCTACATAACGTAAGTTTCTTTTTATCATTTGCAAGATCGACTTCAAACTTATCCCACTCTAGTAAATATCAAGAAGGGATTGTATCGATTCTATACGTCCTGTCACAACAATCACCACAATCGAGAATAAAGCTTGAAAACATCCGCACAACAAAGTCAACCAGCTTTATAGATGGATACACCCTGAGTCTCGACACATCAAGATCAACCATCATAGCCTTAATTCAGCGGTTAGCATAATTGGTGAACCTGTCCCCGATGGAACACAACAGACCGGTGTCCGAAATTCATCCAGATGCAATGCTTAAGAGTCGGATGTACATTATTCCCTATATAACGATATCATACCGTGAAAAATAGTTTGTCCATAAATTAGGATTTTTCCAACACTCAGGCTTACATACAAAGGCACATGGTTGCAGCAGTAAAGAGCGCACAAATTCTAATCGGTCGAAGATGACGAAGTATCAAAAAATAGGAATTTCCAAGTTTCCTCTTCCCGATCCCCAGAGCCAAATGTCACACGGAAACTCGCAGGGCTCTGTCTGTCATTTTGCGGTTTGTATTAGCTGATTATGAATTTGCATTGTATGTTTTTTGAAAAAAACTTTCGAGCCCCAAAATTACTTTAGTAATTTCTCAATACAAGTTCTTGTATTGTACGAAAAAAATTAATCCTAAATCAGCTTTTCATTACAAGAGAAAAGTAAGTTCGTTTGAATTGCCGTGCTAGACCATGGAACGCATTGATTTCTAATGAAAACCAAAAGTATTTCCGCATATTCTGTTTAGCAAGCAGCTATAGTTCTGTTTGTCATTTTTACGAGGATCTAAATTGCAATTGGTCTCTGGGAATTCATGGCCTGTCCAAAGGTAGATTTCACCTGTTTGCCTCAAGCGGCTTCCTTAACACTGTACGCTGTTGGATTGTCAGTGTAGTTGATCAAGTTTCTTCTGAAAAAATTCCAATTGTTCCAAATCCATCTCCATAAAAACCGACTTGCAGCTGAACAGTCTGCCACTGCGATTTCCTTCACACAACGAACTAATCTGTCAAAACAATTTTTCTGATCGGAAGCTGTTCCAAAGTCTATTCTCCGAATTTTTTCTCTGAACGTTTTTCATCTATTGCTATAGCATTTCTTGAAGGCCGTCCAAAGGAAATGGTTTCCAATCACTTACGTGCTCGTCTCGTTCTCCTTGGAGACAGGCACCAAGTAATATACAAGAAAAACAAACGCTCGTTTTCTTCTTACATCTCACTGGCAGTTGTTTTGGTAGCTCGTTGGACTATTCGCGTCTTGTTCTCTGCATGCTTTTGCTTAACGACTCGGTGTCACGATTCTAATGCTGGAAACTTCTCGTTATTGCCAACTGTCCCTTTATTTTAAGATAAAAGAATTGTTTTCGAACTATGATGAACTACAGGCTGTGGCGACGCGCAAGCGATAGATGTCGCATGAACGCTTTCCGCTCCAATATACAGCCGCTTAAAGAACAAAATACTCAGGTTCCGATTCCCATTATTCAACTAGAAGTGACGAAGATTCTCCACAAAATGCCGCAAGATTTGGTTGTACCCATTTTACTCACTTTCCTTATACTTCAGTCCTGATGCAATACAGGCCCGATACAGAGGACAAAGCGAGATTCAGCGACAAATTAAACAGCATCTGAAAGCACTGGTAACCAGTCAGCTGGCCGCTTTCCTTCATTATTTTTGTAATTCTGATGTGACATCCAGCAACTGGAGTTTGGCTTTATTTTTTTACGTCGCGGGCCAATTTTAAAATGTAAGAAGGTAAAATTCAACCTATAAGCAGTTCATTGAATTTTCATGAAAGGATATTAGACATCCTGGATGACTTCCAGATTCACATTATGAAATGTGAACAGTACAGCAGAACTAAGCATGTTACCACCCGACTTACTTCAAAATGAAATAAAACCGTTTTATTAAAGACAACATATTTAATAAAATCTGATGGAGTACAGCACAGAGCACACTTTGGAGAAACTGCCCTATCTTGTATTGATTATTTTCCTAGAATTCCGGGAATATAGCCGACAGCACAATGACAGCATTTCCTCCATCCATATCGCATTATATTTTGACTTGTATTAAAAGCTTCTCTCATGTCTTCGTGTCGGTACGAACAACGTGGACAGATGAAAGAAGTAGGCTGACGGTTTGAAGAAATTCCTTCTGGAAAAGCCCCTTTTACGTGCGTTTTACAGTTGACTGTATTTATACTTTTGTCAACGAAATTAACTAGTAGCCGAATTAACGCATCCAGGATATTCCACTGCTGCGCAAGGTCATTCCATGTATGCCCGATTGCTTTGTCAATCCTTAATGCATGTCCACTGGCACGTGAAGCATTATGTATTCTTCGTCACTATCCTAACCTTAGTACTTGAAGTAATGGAAATAATGAACCGCAGGAAGACAGAAAAAACCGTCGGCATTAAAGACATGCATAGGGCAAAGTGCATTCGCATAGTGGCTTAGACATGATCTGGTTTGATTTGAAACGCTGAATACGATTTACAAAAAAGAAGCAAGTTAAGTAGGCTTTTTTAATCAGTTCATTAGTCACTACACTGTGACAGTAAAAGCTTCCGCTGCTTTACTGTCACCATAATTATGTGTGATTAACCTCGGGCTCTCGAATGATCTTGGCGCAAAGTTAATTTTGATACAAACTGAAGTCCCTCACAAATAACAAATCTCCTGTTCATGATCAACAACGATTAGTAAACCATCGTTAATGTAAATTTTTCCAATTGTTAACTAATTTCCTTCAGTCTTTTAGTAGTAGGACGTATACTTGAGTTGAATATTCAGCAAGATTATTGCCCCTGCTGCTGTCAAGAGAACATGATGGTCTTTATGAATATAAACTAAGATAAGTCGTAAGATCTTTCCTCCTGTACTAGGAACATTTTTTTTCATTATCAGACGGGTTTACTTTAACCACCAACGTAAATCGTGTTTAACTGGCTCTACTGCAGCCTACGAAAAAATATAAGGGCAGCCTATAAACAAATTCACGAAAGCTGACGATGCTCCTTTGTACTTTGGAAATAGTAGAATCTTTGGAATGTTGACTAAGGAAATCCAGGAAATTATTGCAATCGGCGATACCTCTTGTTTGATCAGTAGGAGATTCGATTTACGAATGTGATGACTTCATGTTCGTTGCCTATATAAAACCTATTATTGAAATTCACAAAAGCACTGCGCGGTTACTCCAAGCTTGTCGAGTGCCATCGTGGTTTATATCCATCTATCGCAAACTAGTAGACGAACATGAGTAAAATTGTTGTGGGACAGAATTATTAGTCACTGGGCTAAGTGAGATGGTTCTTAAGCGATGTACGATGTAGCACCCGTAATTTATGGGAGCTGTAAATCCAACGACCGTGGTTGACTTTCATGAGGATTGCTTTTCATAAGCAGCCCACAAAGACTTGAGGCAGTCTAGCAAGGATGAAACAGGTATCGACTGAATCCGCTTTTTCTCAGCCATTATTTAGATGCAGAACTGCACGATGAGGCTTCTTGATATTGCAAAGTATGCTCAATTTCCTAGTACGCTGTCTTTTCTTTATCTATTCATCTTAAGCATATATATAGGTATATATACGTATATCGGTGATTTAATAGTTATCTATTCTACAGGCTTGTGCACACAATTCTGTCCTTTTGAGTATAGATCCCGTAAAATTCGGAAGACTTCTCAGGTAGAATCAGTAACAGGGCGGTCACTTTTACAACGTGTTTTACAAATTCCGCAAACAAGCGTTGTTTCGCTGTCCTACAAGATTTACTTTCAAGTCTTCACGCTTGCTTCCAAGGTCTGGTAAAGAGAATGCGAATATTCCGAGGCGGTTCAGCTATCGTAAATCATATCTTACGGAGAGTTGCTTCATACTCTATCAGCCCACAGTGCAATCGTTACCAATAAAAAATTGCGGATAGGCTTCAAACTTCTCCCGTCCGTTCCGTTCGTAACGACCCATTTGTGTGCTGAAACCTATTGGCATGCTTACAATTGTAGTCAAACGATTGTGGTACTTTTCCGATCTTACTTGAGTTGTTCTTTTCACACTGAGACCCGCAGGGGAGTTTAAAGGTATTCTTAGTGTCTGAACCAATTACTATTCATTTTTCGGCTTTCTTACTCTCGCGATGTCCACACATACATATAGCAGGTTCCATAATGATGTCTTGTGTTTTGTGACCATAAGATCATGGCTCAACTAATTATGAAACATTTGCAATCACACTGCCCAGTCCAACGTACAAAAAGACATTACATATATATATATATATTTAGATACATATATATAAATATTATATATATCACTTAGTAATGCACCATGCTTTTTACAGTTTGCATGGAGTAAAATCCACAAATAAAACCATAGTGGACATTTTAGAAAACAGTTATTTTAATTCATGCAAATGGATTCAAGTAAAATTTTTGATCGTCAAAAATTAAATGTCGTCACACATTTAAATTTCAATTGAATATATATTTTCGGCATGTTTTTTGAAATCTCATGACCCATTGGGATAGTCTTACTCTTCAAACAAAAAACAGTGCTTCGACTTACCTCGGCTAAAGTTTCGAGTCCATAGCCTATACTGGGGGTTCAGGTTGTTTTGATATTTTGACGGATACACCTCAAATCTGTCACGTTAAGTCAAGTTCGTACGTCATTCATTCGTGAGACTTCCGATTAGGCATGCCGCAGCACAGTAGTACGTATTTACGTTGTAACATTTATGAACGCACGTCAACATGAGGATGGCCTAGTGATTAGTGGGTTATCTAGCTAGGCGAAAGGCAGCGAAGCGTGTCATTCCTTCAGAGGAGCAAGCGAGCTCTCGTTTACAGAACAAATCCCGTTGTCGTGCCCCCGTTAAAAGCATTAATGCTGAGTTTTTAGCTGAGTTTATCAGTCATGCTCATGCCAACTGATTATGTGACCCAATTGCCGTGTGAATGATGAATTGAAAACAGAAGAGATGGCAGTAGCCACTTCACAAATATCGCGAAAATGAACAAAAGTAACTTTGTCAAGTAGCCAGGCGATTAATGACATTTAATTCAAGGTTCTTCTTTCCACTGCAGATCAGATTGCCGTTTGAGCGTTGGTGAGCATGCGACATGGATTGTCTCACGTGGAAATACAAGAAAATGAGCATGACCTAATGCATATTTGTTGCTGCTATGTGTAAAATGAATAATGTATTGAAATTAAGGGAAATCGCATAAATATAAACTAGAAAAATGAAGTTGGAATGTAAATTCCTGATATAACCGAAAATGTCCAAACCAGGCGGAAGATGGAAAGATTTTTTGGGATTTTAATTATTCTGCCTGAGTTAATCCATCTATAGAATAATATTGCCTTCTTTAACCTTGATTAGATCCGATAAATCGATGGCCACATACTGACGCTGTGCATGCACAGCACGCTCTCTGATCGGCCGCAACATTTCAGATGCCCCCTGCCGGATATCTGATTGTGAATGCTCGATGACTATATTTTTTTTTATCTCCCAAATGGTGAATTTGACCGGTCTGAGAGTTTATTTCCGAAATTTTACGCATTTATCAGCGAACGCTCAGCTAGAAGAAAACACGGCCGAAATCAATCATAATCCATTCATTGGGCTCAGCCCGGCAAACAAAACCTGTTCAACGGAAACATCGGTTCACTGCAGTTATTTTAAAGTTTCCGCGAACAGAGTGCATTGGTAGCTTCGAAATTCTGCCCCGTAGACAAGCGAAAACCGTAGAGTTAAACTGAAAGTTGAAAAAATCTGACCATACTAAGAATCACGCTGTAGTGTTTTTTACCACTTATCCCCAAGTAGTTTTTATTATGTTCCATCTGTTTGCGGTAAGCCATGTGCCGATCTTCAGTTAGGTGGCAAACAGCTTATCCAACCTATGCTTGATCTAACTGTCTTTTGCTCGCATAACCGACAGAGTTCTCACAAAGTTCAATTTGATGTGGATATTATTTGTCCCGTTCTCCGTCTAGCCTGTTGCTATTCGAATATGCATTCATCGTCAGTCGGCGAAGCAAAACACCCATGTAAGATCATAGACTAGTACACTAAAGAGCTGCATAGTCAGACGAAATGTGAGATGAAGTGAAAGGGCAGGCATACCTTTTTCCAATTTAGCCGGGAGAAACTGGAATATCAGCATGGCAAGCAGTTGGTTCACCGAGTCCCAATTTGGTGGGTCCGTGCACAGTTTGTGGTCATAAAATGTCGATAAAATCTCCATAAAATTGAACAAGCCGTTCTTAGTGTTTCAAAAGTTGGGGCTTGATCACCTGAAACTTGTGCTCTCATCGAAGCCAATGAAACTATGGACAGTACAAGGTGTGGCCAATTTCTCCTGTTGCCGATGGTTCAAGATGTATCTTTTTGAACCATCAAAAATAACCCCACGGTACAAAGGCAAAGGGGTTGGAAGCTACTGAATCAGCAGGCTATTCGGCAGTATCCTTGACCTTATGCTTCGAATGAAAGCACATTAATCAATGTTTATGTCACTACATAGAATATTTGACCGAGTCAAGCTATTGGTCAACTGTGGGGAGTAATTTAAAGCGAACATGCAGATGTCACCAGCCGGGGGCTGCCCCCTTCGAAGTTATCTTCAACGATGTGCAACGCGACCCCATTTGATTACGAAATAACTTAATTAAAAAAAAAATCCAAATATCTGTCCCACCAAATCAAACATCTGTAGTTTGAGATGTGTGAAATAACCCATCACCAGGAGCATCGCTTGTTCGACACAGGCCGAAATATCTTTGGTTCTGATCTAATAAATACCTGCAGTGTTAATAAAAACATTGTTAAAAAGAATATTTTCAGTACCAATAAAACTGTTAGATGGTTATATCTTGCAAAAGATTGTCACGATGAACTTGAAAAGCATTTAACCTATAAGCGTGCATTTTATATCCCTTTTAATGGAATTCAGCTAACCTCCGGTTACTTCTCGTTCTAAAACAGCACCACATACTAAAGTGAAAAATTAGCACGACAATGGAACAGAACTAAACCTATATGTCCTTCGATTATGTGACTCGCTACGTGCACAGCATGGATCAAGTCTCGTAAGGGCGGCAAGTCACTAGTGGTCACGTGGGCAATCGCGGTTTTGACAAAACCAATTAGTGATCAGGAAAAAAGAACAAATCGCTGATCCTGTTTCAGAAGGCTTGGCCACATACTAATATCACTTTTTCGGCGTTCGTTGCTGCGTTCTTTGTTGGCGTTTCCCAGGCCACATTGAATGAAAGAGGGTGGAAGATATACAATAACCTGAAGTGGAACGATGAAGAAAATAACCAACATTTGTCACGGTTAGGGTTACTCGGAGCACCAGAATGAAGCACTATAGATCACTGGGATATTTTAGCCAGTATAAACTAAAAAAAAATAAAAGATGCACGTAAATAAACATAAAATCGTTTACATTTCTCAGAGTGATTCCTCTCCAAATATGCCTTCCTCAATTCAACACCGTCCGAAATGAAGCAGGTGTGAAAATATGAACGTATACGCATGCTCACAAATATTTCAGTAATTTAACCCTAGTGCGTTTTTTTCATGCGACACGTAGGTTATACATAACACCTGTTGTTAGAAATCCTAAGAAATTCATCGCCTTCGGTCATAGGCTGCGGTTGCTATTTCAAAATAGATTTCAGTGCGTGCAATTTATTCTTATAGTCCTTTCTTTTGCAGTTGATCTACCAGCGGACTAGCTGCAAAGTTGTTTGTTCAATGGACGTGTTTCATCGCCTGCTAGGAAAACTCATTTCATTATCTTGATCAGTTCAAACCACTTGAGATCACTGAAGAACAGTTTATGTTCAAGGCATGCAGACGTTCAAATGACTGGTGAACATATATTTCGACGTGACGAGCTCCTACGTCGGGCTCTAGCTACTAGTCATGGTGTGCATATTGCATCATATTTTGGGTACGAAAGTGAAAGTGAATCTATTGTCACCCATTGCTGGTGTAATCGTGTTCAGCCTCTTGTTTGTCACTGATGCCAAAAACAATCCAGGAATGCAGTTTTTAGCTTTTATGGAGCGAGAATTGTTAAAGTATTTGAAAAAGAAGTAGAGTTTTGTTCCAAACAGGTTACAAACCGTAAATGACCATTATATTTTTTACAAACGTGATCATTCAGTAAGTGTGAAAAGACATCGTGCCCAAGACTCGTTGCACAAGAACGTTCACCAAGGAAGACTGGAACTTGCCAAGAAACCTATCAACGGGGGATTTAACGCTACAAACTGAGAATCGGAAGCAAAATTCAAAGTCAAGAAAGGGCGATTATCAACAGTTTCCGTAAAAGGGTAGTCTAGAGCGCCGGACCAGCTCCATGAGAGTGACCATTTAAACGTGGTCTTCTTCAATCTTATTTTGTTCAAATCGCCAACTTTGTGTTAAGTATAGACGATTTATTACATAACTTGCTGACTTTCCGTCTTTTAAAAAGGTATACGAATTTCATGGTTTTTGTGCAATTAGGAATGTGAAAGACCATTAACTTTATCAATTGATCTCAAAAGTGAGGTCTTCTTTAACCTGATAACAAGAGACACAAGGTAAAACCGTTGCGATATCACTTAGCTAATTCATTCTGAAGTTTAGGAATTAAAATTAAAACCTTCGGGACAAATTATCGATTCCTGCCATAAAAAATGAACGCTTGAAAATAGGATGCAGTGTAAAACGATAAATATTCGAGAAAAAAACAATAATTTATCACCGGTCAACAAGTATACATTATACATACGGCTTGTGATCTGTGGTCGAGAGGAATGAATAAAACTGGATAGAATAAGAAGATGGATGCTAGGAAATTGATTTTCTACCGGAATAGTATCTTATCCCCAACTGCAAGGCATACAGCTGAATTAGCCGGCAACCTGAGTGTTCATGTGATCATGGGTTGCTCTTCAGGATGAACCTTTTCCACTTTTATCATTGTTTCTGCTGTTGCTTCTGCTAATATCATCGTCATTGTTATTATCAGGCCGCTGATGTTCGAGTGACAAGCATCGTGGCATTTCTGGCCTAAAACCATTAGTTCAAATCTCCCCGCCGTTGATCGATTCTACCATTTGGTCGACTTCATTTGGTGGCAAACGTCTTGAAATTGGGTGCCGTATTATTGAGATAAGTGAAGGAAAAAGACTGAGTTGGACATTTTTCAGAATTTAATGAGTGTACTGTTATCTATTTAACAGCAAAAGATTGCATTAAATGCTTTTCTGCAAGCTGTGGTGTGTTCTGAAAAAGAAAACCTTTCGTTCGGACACTTTTCCAATAGATTTGACTCCGAACTCACATCGGGATAAGACCCACAGCCGGAAAGTATATGAAATTGACCAGTTCAGTAATTTTTCTACTTATCATCTTATCATGGAGTGCACAAAATATAGGAATTTTTGCGCATTGTTTATAAAAATGCATATCTTGAGCAAAATCTGAGGGCTGTAGTTAGAATTCACTTGTCTCATTATTTCTCTACTCAGTAGGGTCGTAGTCCAAGCAAATACCCCACTGGTACAAAGTAAGCTCAAACGTTCCTCAACCAACCGGATAATACACAAACGCTTTTCTTGAAATGAAAAATTATCATCTTTTCCTCAACAAAATTTTACCTGTAAAATTGTGCCTTTCCTTATTTGTTTCAACCTGTCAAAATGGCAACTTGGTCTTTTAACGAATGCAATTTAGACAAGTTCTGATCGGTGGTACTCGGTGGCTGACAATTGAAACGTGCGTATTATTTTCCCACGCATCTATACATGGTCCAGACAAGCACCTGAATCAATGATCTCGTATTTTTCAATTCACATAAATTTGGGTGCACAAAATACCACGGAAAAAACGTATTGACTCGAGTGTAAAACGTTGTGCAAATCGGCTGGATACACGCACCGATAGCTCAGCGCGTCTGTTGGACCTTTCAGGATTCATCACGGCGCAAAGTACAATTCAAATTCTATGTGGGGGACTAAAACAAACATCCAGAGCTGTTCTCCCTGCACTGTAGGATTTGACGTCCTTTCCTAAACGCATCTTGATGCAAACAACTAGTTCAATGCAGGGCGATCGACTGCATTGATGGACTAGTCTCACATTGGAGCTGAGGACTGTTGGATAACTTACATTCGGACTGGTCTACGAAGCGCGGCTAGTATATCACGACACGAAGCGAACAGTCCTTTACCCCGTATTCAGGCTTCACGTCGATGAAATATGAAGGAGCGGGTAATATTGATCCTTGCTGATCATATTTTAAGATCAATACAATAGCCAGTGCGTGAGTTTTGGAGGGATCAGTGAATGAATGTTCAGTGCACCATGTTATCAGAAAGATTCAAAATTCTCGAGTGACATCCACTGACCGGGACAGTGAATTCGTCTTAACTGTTAAAACAGTGGAGAAAGAATGAAGTGCGGACAATTAACATCACTCCTTACTCTTCCCAGCCGCTTGGGTGAGGCAATACAAGAACAGTGAAAGGGAACACGTGAAATTCTGTGCACTAGAGAACAGATGTCATCTCCGGGACAAATAAAATTTGGGTTAGTTGATTCTGTATATAAATGACTGGGTCCGTGATTCTACTAGCATAGTTTTGCCAAACGCAAGAATCACTGGGCTACCATAAAGTAAGAATAATTTAAAAGATTTAATTGAGTCAACTATGAGTTAAATGTTTGCGAGAAATCCCTATGCCATTTTTTGTTTAACTTTGAAGATGTCGCACATAGGCAAACCGACTGTGACGTATTTGTCAGCCCAATAGGCCAAACGATAGTTGATATATATTTTTCAATGACCGAAACGAAGTTGAGTGGTTGCGCTGCAGATCGATTTCATACAGACTTTCTCCAAGCGATATATTCATTTATTCTGTGTCTGCACAGGTTGTTATGGTTTTGAGTCTCTAGTTAAGTCCATCCTTACCTTTCGGTATATAATAAAGAGCTAGGTTGCCGAACGGGGCCAAGCAACGCTCCATTCACAGAAGGACCGCATGGAGTGTTCAGCATTGTCATTGCCATGGCAGGTTCCATACCAGTTTATTAAGAACGCAACTAATTAAGAACTTTATCGCCCATCTAGGGGTATATTTTAATCGGACGACCTCATAGAAGAAAATCTTCGTGCTACACTCTTTTACGAAATCCATCAATGTCCGTAGTTAACAATGATCTAAGGGTAACCTAGTGCATAAAACAATGAAGAGGGCCGTTTGCCTCACATTCAAGCTCAGGAGAGACCCTATCGTGAATGATGTGAGTCGAAACTCAGTTTGGTTATCAGAAGCACATTTCCTAGTGCTTAGCTTCGCATCTTTCTAACTACCCGAATGACTGCTCTGAACAAAATTGGGTCTGGTCGACTATCACATTCTATTGCACATCTAGTCCAAAGGCAGAAAAGACTAAAAATTCACAAAGGATGGAAAACACTGTCAACTGGTTGGTCAAATCAATGTCACGGAACAACAGACAGTCATACTTTTACTGACCCGCGATTATCAACTGTAAAGCAGCTGAAGACAAAGCAACATAAACCAGGCTCAATTTAATCTTCTCAGCCCTTTTTACGTTATAGTAATCCAATGATACTTGCTTTCGGCAAAGATATGCTAGTCAGACCACTTGACGCAGTCCCTTATATACAGAATCCACTAATCCAGATTGCATTTGTTACGGAGGTGACATTGATTCTGTGGCATCTACAACCCCGAAGCTGTCTACCCACTGGGATTCACCTCTCCTCCCCTGAGATTTGGTGCCCACGTCTGAAGCGAATTTTATTGGTGGATGATAATTTTCGTAGCAAATCTATTCTCAAATCCCTGAAGCTCCGTACGCGTATAGTGCCTAGCATACCAGTGTTTAAAAACGGATCGTAAGAAAATGATCTGCTGGGACTGTCCTGTAGGTTTGTTTTATATGCTATCCGCAACAAAAAAGCAATTCGTAACCACAGTTAGATTGATTCAAAGTGACTGATTTTTTTTGAATAACCAAATCACCGATAACAAACTGACCGATCCAGTCCTCATTATTCATTATCTCCTGGGTTTTGCTGTTAATTTGCCTGAGAACAAAAGTGACTACTAGCGTACCAGAACGGTAGTACATTCAAGTAATTACACTGTTGCAGTTCGAATCTCGGACTTGCAATGCCATATAATTTATCCCAAAGAATAACATCTTCCTACATAGGCTAGCTTACTAGCTTCAAAAACCTATTGAGAAGTTCGCCGTTTTGTAGAATAAGAGGAAATTGCCGATGACATCCAGGAGCTTTTTAAAACTGGTGCTTTTCATATTTCATGTTTATCGTTATCATCAAGTTATGATCTGTGGGCTTGAATTTTAAGCTGTTGGCTTCCGCAGCTTTCTGTATTGGCGCCGTCGACGTTTCGGATTTCGTTACAAATTGGACGCCTTATAAGATGGTTTTGAAATAGAACTTTGTTTAGTTGATATTTCGGGTTTGCTATCTTGCAGTTTGACATTGGACTTGAGGGCGTTCTATTTATTGAGTTTCGTGCAGCTGTTTCCTTTAGATTTTGTAAACCCTTGTGGAGTCACTTTCGCGTGGATGACGAAGCCAAACTGAAATTCAAAGCTGACAGTTGGTAGGGTATTAATCCATTAATCAGCTTTGGTGTTCCTTTGTTTTTAGTTGTTTGACGTATTTGCAATAATGATATAAAAAATGGATTAGGTGTCCATGGGATCACTGCAACTAGAATTTTTTGTTGTAAAAATTCTCGCAGTTTGGCCTAAGCAGAATTTGTCCCAATTCGTCTATCTAACATTTTACATAGCTGTTATCCTGTCTCAGAATTTCGGACCGTTACTCCGGTCTTTAGTTGGCTGCTGTCATCGTTTTATACAGTTTCGAGGCTGACTTTAACGCTCAGCTTTTATTTTAGTTCCATTGAAAAATCAGAGCGAGCACTAGCACGGACTGTGCTTTTGTTGTTGTATCCACTCGTTCGGTGTGTACCGGGAAGGGTATGGACTCGTCGAATTCAGTTTCTATTCTGCCTTTAAGCCAATGTGTTTCCATCTACTGATGAATCAGTTACATTTGTTTTTTTCCAATTCTTGATACTCTCCTCATTGACGTTACCTTGAACCAAAACTGGAATCCATTCAGTCGCCCCAGTTTGTAATCGTCTTGCTATTATATCGATGTGCGCCCTTTCAATTTCATATTGGAGGAATTTGTGTAACTAAATTATCTGTAGTAATTAACAAAAAGTAGTCGATTAAAGTGGAACACGAAGTTAGTTAATAAACTTCAATATAATTACAAATGACTGCAAAACGCAAAACGAATCTTTCGAGCAGAAAAACCATTCGACTGAAAATTAGGAACCGACAGAGTGGTGGTAAGTAATCACATTTGGGAAGAGTCTAAGATATCGGAAACAGTGTAATTCCGCTGATTTAAGAGTTGTATCCTAAGTTATCACCTTTGAATTGCACAAACAAGCACCGGGCTAGACATGGTTGTTACCAACGCTACGTCAGACCCCACTAGGGCAGTTAGGAGCTTTCCGACAATTTTCATTCAGCGATCAGCATACAGTATCCAAGGAAAAATTATCTCTCAGAACTACGCAGAAAAACTGGATACAACGAAGGTTTGATGTTACGAAATGATTTGAGAAATATGTCGTTTGCAAAGTGGCGAAAAATTTGTTCAGTCAGTCAAAATCGAGGCCAACGCATTGGCAACCGCAAACAGCCAGTCTTAGAGAGCAATTTTAAATGTTACACATATAAACTGAGTCTTTTGATGACGGAATAAGCTATAAACAAGAAAAAGCGATACACAAGTGTGAAAAAGAACTGAAATTCAAGCAGGGCCTTCAGGTAGGTGATTTTACTAAACATAGAATGGAGTAGCACTTACTGAATAGTGTCTGACAGACGATTTTGAGGCTTGTTTCTCTTCTGTTTTGTTTCAGTGTTACACCCAGAAGCTGGATGAAAAAAGAGAATGACTTGCTTAACTATAGCACTAATTTAAATCAAACATAGACACCACTGGTCAAAAACGTGAATTTGATTGGGCTTATTATCGAAATGACCATGACATCAGTTTCGGTGGAGGCTATATTTGGAGGTTCTATTTGTCAGCAATGATAAAAATCTTCACACAGGAGATAAGGCGAAAGAAGACCTCAGACTTGGCATATGGACGGCATTCGTTACTGTTTACATCTTCAACAAACACAGTTGCATTAACAGGTTCGAGAACTGCAATGAAAACGTGGGTGTCCCCGTAGTAAGATGACCGATGTATCGAACAAGCAAACACATTGTTACTCAGCACATTTTTCGTTTACTCAACTGCACACAACAAATTTTGAAGTGAAGCCATTTTCAAGCATTTCAATTACCGATATGCAACAAAAAAGCGAACAAAGCTTTGGTCAGTGCTTTCCCTATTAGGTTTACTCAGCCTGATCCGGTCTGAAAATTGGTGGAACAGACTCCAAACATTTATTGTTCTCAATTGCCATCTAATCGCCGATAGCCTTTTTTAACTGTGACAGCCATAGGGTGAAAACAAACGAGCATTTATGCGAACGTTTTGCCCGCACACAAATCAATCTTACGTGAAAAATGAGTACTTCCGTAGGGCAATTTTCCTCTGCTGTTCCGAATAAAACAGAAAGTTGAATGCGACGTCTGCCGGAACTAATAATGCTAATAACCGTGATTTCGTTCTTTGTAGAACCACTCGTTCTTCGTTGAAAAAAATTGGCCTCAAACTTGAAATGGATATCACACAACGACAATAGGCACAAAAAGATAAATTAATAACGACAAACTAGTTCCATCCACATGCAGAGCTAGATATGCAATTTCATTTAGAGCCTCGCAGTAGTTCACTGGCAGTTTGACTACTTCTAACAGTCGCCATAACATTTCCATAAGACTCAGATGAATTACCCAAAATTTGATTTTAGCACTTCAGTTTCTATTCTTTCCCGCTCTCTCTCTTTCTCTTTCTATATGTATATATATATATCGATTACAGGCGGTGTGGTGTCCAAATATGGCTTTCTCATAATCATAGTGATTAAGATTCAACATTAGTCACGTCATTTCACGTGGAAACTAACGCCCGACTGGAAGGTGTTACCACCCGCATTTAACACTGCTAAGTAGCTGGTCGATTAATGTCTGCTGTTGACTTAGTGGGTCTAGACAAACCCTAACTCATTATTTATTGCCGCACTCACGTTGTGATACAAAACAACCGGTGTCACTATTATTTAAACATTACAATTCCAGCCAATACAGCTTTGTTCGTTTTCCGCTCCGATAACTTTATAAGGAAAACTTTTGTGAAATGCCAAACTTGGTCAAGAAATTTTCGACACTTGTTACATAAACCTATGCACAATCGTCTTCATCCTACCTATCGACCCTAGGGATTTCGGACTAGGGTAACAGCTTCTCATTGAATCGGTTAAATGTGTAACAATAAACTGACAAAGAAATTATCGTGAGTAGGAACCAGAAGGAAACAGATGACACTCTGACGGTTGATATGATTTCGCCCTTGGAGAATAAAAAACGGTTTCTCCAGGATGAATGTCATCCGGATTGTAATGTGATAGATGTGGGTATTCGGTCTATGCTGTGTTTCTAAGATTTTCGACTTCATTCGTGCTTTCCCCTCCTTGTCCACAATCACTCTCTTTCCAAGCATAAGAACGCTTCAATTTCTCCCACACCTCCATAAAATAAAAGTGGGGTCGCCTGCGAACAATCCGGGGTTCATGACTTAAAGCTAAATTGTGACGGTCTAGCCGATGATTTTATCAATATGCCAAAAAATAAATAAAACCGGGTATTCTTGTGAAAATTTGCTCCCTACTGCATCTGTCGGAACATCTTAGTGGAGGCAACCGAATGATAAATTCGTGCATCACTTAAAATTTCACTCTTCGTGGATCACTGGAAAGATTAGTGAATGACTGGTCCATCTACAGCAGTCGTGAAAATAATAATTGACGTCGAAGAGCATTACAGCAGCCTTCGAGAACCTTGTTAATGCCAACCAAATTAGCATACCAATAGATGCAACACGAGGTGGAATGTTTCCAGACTCTCAGCTGAGTTTGACTGAGAGAAATGTCAAATAATGCTAGTGCCTAAATACGAACTGAATGCGATCATATTGAAGCCTCTTTTCGTACTCACTCTTTTGAAGGTAAACGAAATGTACTTCGGAAAACGTCTCTCAAGAATTCCGCACAGCATCGCTCACGATTTTTCTTTTTCCTCCTATCTGATTTATTGTATCTTTTACTTCATTTTTAATGAAATAACAATGTACATCAATTGTTAGGAAAGGGACAGCGGCCAACAGAGGGCTGCCAAGTTGGAAAGCTGACCGGCGGTGCGACGATTCGAACCCGCGACCTTCGCGTCCATACGCCACGATATTATCCGCTTAGCAGCAGTGCAGCAAACTTATGTTTGTTCGTAGCCTGCGAAAATTAGGAAGTGACCATCCAGAGGAGGGAATTAAACCGAGAATTTTTTGTTGAAAAGCTCTGACATAGATGACTAGCTTAGAAGAGAAGAAAATAGCACCACGGTTGGTTCACGGTTATGCACCAATATTGCAAAAAATAAGGAGGGGATAAAACATTTTCCTAACTAAAATACTTTGCGGTTCAAGAAAATTTATGCAAAGAACTGAGCACCCTGTAAAACTTCTAAAGTGAAGAAACTTCATAAAAGCAAAAGAATTTCACACTGAATCACCCGGCGAGTGTATCACATCCGAACTTCATAAAATTATCGCAATGTTCTTTGATACACATAGATCCAAGTGTCCTTCTCGTTTGAAATTGACTCATAAATTTAGTCCGGTACTCAAATCTAAGTAGACTTTCAAACACTGGCAGTCAGCCACTCACTTAATTAGCATTCTCAGCAGTCTTATAATGGTAGTTTTATTTGTAAAAGCATTGAAACGATACACGACAGATGACGAAATTTTTCCTGACTCACAGATCCCAGAAATTGAGTTAGATTATTCATTTACTCTAATAGTCGATTATCAATGCTGTCTTAAAAATAATGCCAACTGCCAACTTGCGGCTCGACAGACTTTTTGTGTCAAATTTTTTAACAGCTGCTTCAGCTAGATTAACGGCCCACAACTTCTAAGAGAGCGTATTACAGTAATTTCATGTGCTATGGTAATCCATTTTAAAGCTTCTTAAGGTTAAATCTTCGTATATGGCGAAGCTTTGTTCAATAACAGAATCCAAGACTACCTGGGACGATATTCTGATTATCTTAATCCCGTCCATTAGGTGGCATTCTGATGATCCGGCCTCCGAGTTACCCCTATGACACTCACTTGTTTACTGCATGAAGACGGTCTACGACATGAGGCCCGTCTATCACTGATTTTGAATGCGCATAGGAAAAGTGAATTTTTGTGATTGCTTACTTTGGCGAAACTATTAATCCAGTTGCATGAAGGAAATACTTTATGAGGAACTCGAGGGAACTAGATAACAACGCTAGCAAGCATAACCCCCATCATCAGTCACCTTCCGATTCTCAGGGAAAAATGAAGCGTTCTGACCTCGCCCGAGTAGTTCTGGAAAAAGTTATTCAAAAGCGCATAAACCCAGAATCTAAAAAGCATACTGACCGCCAGCGACCTCGTAACCATCCGACTTGTTCAGCTGATAAGGGAATTGTTTACACCTACTCGTAGCTGGGAAGTGAAGACCGTTAGTTCAATTGAGCAAAAGTTTGACTCGAAAAACTTCTCAGTTCGCCGAAGCAGAGAGAAATCTCACTTTAGCGCCTTGAGCAAACCCACTAAGCCTCCCGGTCATACTGCCATGTCACTAGGACTAGAGCGTCTGTCCCACGTTAGAATGTCAACTAGTTTTTTCCCTATTGGGACTAAACCACCGTAAAAGAATTCAGTTCGTACTGCTAGCTCCCATGATGCATGCCAACGTTTTGGTGGGATTTGAAATTACTACTTCTCCATGGAGACTTCGTTAAGAGAAACATGCATAGTGCTGAGTCGCGGGAGAATATGTGCACTATCTGGAATAGTACCATCACGAATAACGCAAAATTATCCCCTTCATGTAATTATGCTTGCCAATTTCGCATGACATAAATTTTGTATAGTTTTTGATGTGTCTCACAATGCGGTGAAATCTGCATCATTCGCAGCAATGCAAACTATAGATATTTTTGATTAAACTACTACGGACGAAACGAATTCAAAGACAAGAAATTGCATAGCAGAAGTTTATTTACAAAGATTTTTAACATTTATATGTTTCTGTTTTAAAATAAAAACGAACAATATTTACTTGATATGATCTTGTAAATTGTCCAACGGCTCTATCTGCAATTCATGGCCATCCTATGTCATTATCTCTAAGACCGCACGCATGCCCGGACCATGCAGAACTTTTATGAACAATACTTACGGTCTGAGTGGTTCGCCGACTAAATCAACCCAACAGAGATGAAGGATTGTCTGATGCATCCTTCTTGCTCAGTCTATCGTTTGATGTTGTCGGGACCAAGTCACGACAATTGCAATGACCTGTAGCCCGAGTACCATAAGTAACCATTCAGCCTCCAGTACCCTTGGAGATTCCACAAGCTTTAACAGTTGATTTAACACTGAGGCCGAATCGCCTGATTAATAGATGATGTGGCCACCGGAAAACATACCTTTATCTTTATTTTCTAGTAATTCAGGTGATTTACCAAAGAGGTAGCAGTCAACCATGCGGGTGTAAACTTTGTGTAAAGTCATTTCGGAAAACATACCCATAATTTCATACATTATGCCGAAAATCAATATACCCTTCACTGCTAACCTAGTTACTGTGAGATTTCACAGCGACCGATATTGTGACTACAGGTAGACGGTTTGCACGTCAGATTACCTCGAATGACCGGAGTTGTAAACTGGTCAAAAATATCAAACAGCTGAACACTAAACTTCTAGTACTGCGTAGATGCTGCTTTCGGATTTGGGCTGAATGAGCACTGATGCTATGATTAAAGCGGAGTTGCACATCGTATCATATTGGTAGCGAAACTAGTGAATATCAGTAAGCATAGCAACACTAATAACAACGGTATCAAAAACAAAGGCAACAAAAAACAAGAAACCAGATAAATATTGCAAGGGAAATCTCGTAAATGTAATTTAATTTCTCGCTATTGGCCATCTGACACTTGGGAGTGCCCTGTATTGTTCCATAACGTGTTATGTTTATTCATCACGAACTCAAGTTTTCCGTATTCGTGTGCCCTTAAAGACGTTCGTACATGTGCATTTGGATGTCTGTGGATGATCTAACGGTCCAGAGTAAGCACGAGCATTCTACAACTTGTGGGGTATGTGACGTGAATAAGTTCACGCTTATCTGTATCCGTCAGCAAAGTTCTACAAAAGGAATGCACCAAACCGATTCCACCAGGGCTAGACAAACAACCTAGACAATTTGATTTACTACTACTCAAGCCCTGATGTGCATATTGGTACGTTGAAACTAAGATTAGGAATTATTAAGTCTACGGTGCTAGCTCATTTGATGGTCTTTGCACTGCCATTAGGTTACGCAGCCAGTTTCATTCGAGTTCTGTATGTGTCCTATACAGCCCGCAACATGTACACTTGAGTGTGGCGATCACATGACCAAGAAGCAGGCACGTGGTAGCAGTTGAAGGATCCGGAATAATCTTTCCTCAGCTGCTGCCTAGTCTCCTTGCGTTCTAGGTGCCATCACTGAAAGCAAATTATTGCTTTTATTATCATTGTGGACGAGAATTAAGCGGTATTTATTGGAAGTGTACCAAGTGGGTCTGCAGGCAAACTGAAATAATAACAATGGTAATTTTATACTTTATTTGTCATGACCTAAAGGCATAGTAATTTTGGAGGTCGGCCGGGTCCGGCTGTCAGGCGATAACGTTATCGTGAACCAGAGGATTAGAGCCAGTGGCACTCACAGTCAAACCCCGGAATGATGATTATGGAGGAAAGGTAAGATGAAAATTTACTGACACCTAAGGTAGATACAAAATACTCACGAGTGCATAGATTTTTGACTAAATTTTTCCGCCTCACCAATTTGAAGGCATGCAATATGCAGTTTATAAGGCTACACGTTAAGATTACAGCAAATTTTCTTTCTCAATTGGTCCAAACATATGTTTCTCATTTACGTGCAAGCCAGAAGTACAGTATTAGTGCATATATTATCCTTCAGCTATGTGATCTGTCAGGTTGCGATCTGGGAAGCACTTGGGCAAGTTCGAGTTAATGTCACAGAACAAATGGCACACGTTTGCTTGAGGTCAGAGCTACCAGACCATATTTATTGGGTAAGAATTTGATAAATTACCTTCGTAAATAAAAGCACAAAGAAAAAATCCTAATGGAACTGCATCCTGAAGCATAAACATTATCTCTGTGTTGTTTCACTGGAGTTTATGACGACTGAAAACGAAATTCACCACCAGACAAAGTGCTGTTTATACTGTCTTTCTTTCCAGCCCATATGAAGAGACATTAATACTCAGGGCCTAGTGATTTTAGACTCGTCCCATTCAGTGGACATTGATATTAACGGTTCGGGCTAACAGCGGCAGCTAAGGTGATGCAGGAGTGTTGATGAGCTCATTCATTTTGACTGAACGGAGCTAACTTTGATCAGCATTTTCAACAATAATGCCTCGAAAATTTCTTTCAGGCAATTGATCTTCAAAGTCCTTACCATGACAGAGAGGTGTCAAGTTTTGCTTTCTTCGAATTAGAAGTCACTTTCCAACAATCTGAGCTATTATTCAGCCATAAGCAAACAGTGAATAAATCCTGCTTCCATGATGTAGAGAAATTTTGGTTTTATGTTTCGTTCCAAGCATGTTTTCGATGCAAATCATTTTCTATTTACCAAAGCTCAGATCCATCCCGCACCGATCTGCTGTAGTCATGTGTATGATGTTTTCTTATCTCTCCTGAAGGGATTCAACGAATGGTCATTTGACGGATCAACGAACTTTCCTTAACCTCCAATCCGTAGTCATTCGACTATAGTCGGGCTATTTCTTTCCAGTTCTTTTTTGCCCTTACTGCTGGCATTTTTCCGCCTTGAACTAGCCTAAACAGATTCTCTTCCTGAAATTTTTCACATCCATCCCGTTTACTGGCAGTTAGTCACTGGCGGAACACCAAACGGTGGTGCACTCTGCCCCTTCTGCCTTTGCAGCACTTTAAAATCGCCCATTGTTAAAAACCCGAGTCCATAAATTAGGTCTGATATGCTAGTTATGCACCCTTTTTGCAGCATGTTTCACTACAGGATCGATCCCTTACATTGTAATTCATTTTGTGTATTGGAAAATGTTTTCTGTGTACATGCAGTAGAAACTACATGAGGTTGAGGACTCAGATTATAGTGTTTCTAAGGCTGTAGATGCCAAGAGAACATTCTCAGAGCTGTTGCAAAAGCTCCTTGTTTCTCGGTAATGTATGGCACCAAATGTCTGAGCATCCACAGTATAGAGACCCTTTAGTACTAGTCCCTCGCACATCACTTCTGACTTTGGCCATTTGTTCTTTTTAAGAGTGCGACAGTTGGAATAATAGCAAAGTCAATCGATCGCATCGAACACAAATATTTTACCATAGATATCAACAACCATTCCGAAAAATAGTTAAGTAGTAGTAAAATGTGAATAGAACAGTGTGTGAAAGTAAGGAAAATGAAATGCTTTCATTGCCTGAGGCTTAGCCTAATTATCCAAACCGTCCTCCGGTCTCCCTAGCTTGTGACTCTATGGTAGATTCATTGTTTATATCGGTGCAGACCATGAGAGAAACTTCCGTCATCTGCTGAACAGATGTCTACGTCTGTGAAAACCAGATTAACCAGACCAAATCCGACCTCGCGTTCATATAAGTTAGAATATTTACAATGCATAATTAAGCGTAATGGGATCAGTAGCTAACTTTTGACAATAAATCAATTTGGTTTCCAAACAGAAATGAAAAGAATTATCACTGTTTGCGCTTAGCAGAACGGTGAGCATTGTTGTCAAATGTTGCTCTATTCCGTTGTACACAGATCTACCTTGTGTGAATGCATACGGAGCAATCTAAAAGGGGTCCAAAGTCGACACTGACGTTATGAACGAGGTGCGATTAAATTACAAGAGTTCAAAACCCAATTGAAAAAGTATAGCAAAATAACCACCTAACACTAATACACGAACAGCATGAACGATGCGGTTTCACGGCAGGGATGTTGAACCTAGAGATGCTTTCTCCTTTTCAAAGCAACGATTCTAACAAAAATGCAACAGTGATTAATCAAGAGAGTCTTGAAATGAGCTCAACAAGATTGTCTTACAGGGCCTTCAACGAAACTTGCTTAACGTTAACTTGTTAGACAGACATTTCTGCCAAAGTTTCCATTTATCTGTTTTACTGAATAAGGTGAACAGTTTTAGCCGACGCCACGTGACTCCTATTGATTGCCTGAATTTATCAGGATAGCTGAAATTGTCCAACTCTTATCGCTCCCTCTGGATATCATGCTCCCATTATTCTGTTTGGGAGAAGGTTATTTTTGGAAAGAAATATGCAAGGTCCCGATAACCACGTTTGGCAAATTGAACTAAGGTTGGCCGTCGAGGTCCTACAATAGAGCTTTGAAAAAGAAAACGTTCCTCGAACCAACATTGCGTGTAATTAAAGGCGAGACCTTTGGCTTCATTTTAGACCATCAGATGTTGTTGCATAAGTCACCCATGATTCATAAATTTAGAAATTCCTCGTACAATTTTGGGGCACACTCATTCTTTACCGTCTGTGTGGGGAGGGGGGAGGAGGTTCCGTCCAGATGGGTCTGGTTGGAGGATGAGCAAGTACCAGCCTGACGAACTTAGAATTCTCAGTAAATTCGTGTGTTTGCTTGTGTTTCTGCATCCGGTTGCTCGTGGTTCGTTCAGCTCCGGGGAAATGGGGTTAACTGAGACATCACAAATGACCTCGAGCTTTGATTTATCTGTGGAAGAACACAACAAAGAGAAAAATGACCGGATACATAGATCACTGTCTTTTGATTGCAGCACACACACTGCAGTTTTTCGACGAACGCAACTCTACATGAACCAGTCAATCACCATTGGGCTGGCGCCCAGTGATAGCTGATAATGAATCCAGGTATGACTATTCATGACCTTAAAAGTTCATCAAAAGACTCAGATTTCAAATTCGTTTGTTCTCTGGGCTCAGGGTGTATTGTACGATTTAATAACTGTTGTATCCCATCTGTACCTGATCTGTTAAGTCTGGGAGCTACTGCCTCGTCGTCAATGAGTCAATGATCAGCTTGGTGGTGAAGGTGAATATGGAATGGATTCATAATGCATCTTTAACGCCCAAACCTGAAAGAACGGTCAGCAGCAACGCTTTCGTGCATCATTGTAGTCAGCGTCTGTGAATCACGTTTTGTGGTCATGAAAAACCAGTGATAGACACGTGCTATGTCATCTAGCGATAAGCTCCAATAAACCGTCATGGACCAAGTTGGATATCCCAGCGACTGTGGTGCTGGACTTAAATCCTTCAGTCCTACTTTCGCGTTCTGACTGAATTGTGCTCTTGACTGCTAACATCAAGAAACATGGCTGTACAAGGCTTCAACATTAGTCGGCAGAGATTCCAGCATTGGTGAACTGTTTTGTCCTTCAAACTCGACTCACTCCATTTCGTGACTATTTAAAAGTGGCTTTCTTCGCCCTTGCGGAGGAGTTTTCAGCACGAGATTCGTTGGCTTAAATAGATTCATATATACACCATCGTTTAAGTGCATATTCCGAAGAGATTACACAGAATGATATAAAAATCAAATATTCTCACCACTTCAGAGATGGTTACGACATTCTGTTGTAAAAACACTTTTTAAACATCTAATTTATCCAAGAAACGATTGAAGAGGTAAACTTCGTAGGATGGAACGACTGGCGTCGACAATGCACCTGTGAGGGATCATAGAAGCTTGAGGTGAGGATACAGATAAGATAATAAGTTGTTTGTTAAAACGTTATGTCAAAGTTTGGCAGGGCGTTTCATGTGGAAAGTCGCGGATTCGACGTTCCTTCATGGCCGGTCTACTTCCCCAGTCGGTCCCGACACATCTCCTGAAGTTTGACCTAACTTCCACCCTTAATTATAAGAAAAACAAAAGACAAAATATAAAACGTTAACAAGTGATGTTTGTCAATTACGGAACCGATTAGAGTCGAACGAGGCGAAACAGCAGGTTTTTATATACATTTGTTCTGTCAAAGCAAAATAACAGTTTTGTTCGATAAGCGTGAAAAACAACATGGTAAAATAAAAACTAATTAGAAACCGAGTGACAGTGCAAATTTTTCTTGAATTTGTGTCAAAGTACCAAGAACACTCCTCAGTCGAGAAATAAGAAATTGCATACACCGTATCTGTGTTGCTCTACAGCGGTCTTTTTTGAACCAAGATCTACTACCAGGTTGCTGCCAAGTGCAGCACTGAGTTAACTCAAACATTTGCTGTTATTTCAGTAGTACAGTATAACATTTATTTACCATTAAAGATGAAAAAGTTCAGTTTGTAACTAAAGCGAGATTGCCATTTCATTTACTTATGTTAACTGACGTAATGGAGGATATAAATTATTGAACAGTGAGACAAGAACTGTTCAGATAAGCAAACTGGTAGCCATCATTAGATTAAGTCCCATTTGGAACAACACTGGCATTCCTGACTTGTCGTTCATCAGAAAATTTAAGGAACTAACGAAAGCAAAGCGTAAAAAAAAAGACAAAATGGCTTTCTGATGCATTTCTGAGCGAATAGCAGAAATAGAGAAACTGCTATTGGCGGTTATGAAGTAATTACTATAAATGGGACAGTCCTTGATTAATGACATGAAGAATGAAGGTAAATTATCACCAAATAACAATGGCAGCAACAGACTTGTTTCACTGTAGAAAGCAAATTAGCTGTCTCAGTCATTAAAATATAGAATAAAAAATATTCCACTTCCAAGCGAGCTCGTTCGCCTAGTGTTCATGGCATTTCAGGATTAGTAAACTTTCAGTCGTCAGGGGTAATAATGCACCATCTAGTATAAGAAAAAAAATAGTTTTCCAATATTTTAATAAGACATCAACTACAAGCCATTTAACGAGATTTACCTACTTGGCTTTTGATAGCAATGGTTATTCTCCTGTATTGTTTCGTTGTTTGCACTGCATTGGTTAAATGGACTCTTGAGAGGCTCAGCTGAACATGTAGCACATCCTTTAGGAATGATGGGTTGAAGTCCATCAGACTCCACAGTCTTCCAGGATGTTAGTCTCCTTAGTTTGATTAATACTTTGTTAGGATCGACCTCAAGTATGCCTTGGCATAAGCAACACTGACAAGGAAATTCTGGTGGTCATTTACCGAAAATCGATAGCTGAATTCGGCAGTGGCGTTTTCAAGTTCCCGTTTTCCCAAGCTCTTACCACAACCCATTTTTCTTTGGAATCAATGTCTGACGGTGGCTACTGTTGCAAAGTAAAATTTCAGTACAGAATGTTTCCATTTTCCACATTCCGGCCTTTGGTAATAGGCTCTGACCAAGAAAACCCTGTGTTTTCCAATATGGAAGACAGTTTGGAAGGGCGGAATGGAAACTGACAAACAAGAAAAAGTCATAACAAAGATGTCTCAGAATCCGTTTAGATTAAGCTGTACATTTTTTATTGACAAGCGTGTTTCTGTATATGGAATAGGTGACACTCTTGCGTAATTGGCACCGAAAAGTCGATGCTGAAAGGCAAGATCAAGGCAGTGACTTCCTGCTTACCGGCAATCTACTCAAAAGCGGAGCTAACGTGGACACGGCTGTGGGGTGCAGATTATGCAATCGAGCAACCGGTTTTGCTGAGCGAGTATCCAAGACAACGGATAAGACTTGTACTTAAACACCAAAGGCTGGATGACGTCTGTTGAAGATGAAAAATTGTGATTTGCTTATTATTTCGGTTTCTGAGGAAAAAGAATCCTCCTCAGCCTTCTAGCACAATTGATGGGCTGAATCATATGCTTGGTTGCAACGATCATGCACACATTACTGACCAGCGAAAGATTAAACATGAACAAGGAGTTGCTCATTGGTCATACTGATGCTTGCAATTTGCCGTGCTTTTTGCTCGCTTTTATTCTCCATCGTCAAAGATTTCTCAAGGATTTCAGGTTCAAGCCCAAATTCCCCAAGAGTACTTGATGGGTCAGCCAATCAGGACGGTGTGCAACCATGTCGCCCAGTCCGTATATTGTACAAGGGTGTTGCTTAAATCACTTTGTCTAAAACCAACTATAAAGAAGTTCAGTTTGCATGTATCTTGTAGGGCATTATCAGCCCTGACTAAAGAAACAAGGGTCGAATGTTTTGCGTGGAAACGTCTTTTATTTGATATGTCCGATCAGATGTACAGCTTGCACGGTTTTGTTTGTTCTTCGGTCACCTGAGAGGACTATAACGCTGTGTCACCGTACTTCGTCGGGTCGACTGAAAAATTAACGGATCCCATGATAGTCGTTTGTCTTGTTGATGGTTGATCGGACAAACTACTTGATAAAACGGGTCGTCTGTGTGGTATGAATATGGCTAAATCGTTTTGATTATTTGGGCTTCCGTTCTCCGATGGCAGTTCCACTCTGAGTGTGCGTGTGTATGCCATCTTGGCATTGGTACTGTTGCCAAATCCGTCTGAAATAAGCGATAAATAACAGTCGATTGCACAAAACATAGTCCATTCGTCCTTGTGTTTACACTGTGTGCTCGTGTGTTAACGTGTGTGCGCATATTCGTGCATACATGCGTGCCTGCGAGAGGCACGCACGCGTGTTTCCGACCTTCTGTATGTTGTCCGTGTGTGCGTGCGCCCTACCGCCATTAATGCACAATTGGGGATGGGGCTAGCCATCTGTGTATGCATGGCTGTAAGTGTGTAAAATTGCGTCGTTGAATGCAAAATTTATTGTGCACTTGCCCACTCAAGGCATTTCCTCATTATGTACGCACTACGTGTATACATAATCTTGTGTTTGGTGCATGCATCTTCGAAAACAATCTGAACCGTTCGTTATGCACACGTGGGCACAACACAACCGAAACAACAGACGTTGAAAACTTTTGGCTCCACTGTCTGTGTGTGTTTGCGCTTTGAGGGTGATTTAGAACCACAGAGTGACATGGCGGTTTCCAACCCACACCAACTGCTCTTTTGGCCACCGCGAACGCAAGACCAACGCGTACAGTGATCGGGAAAAAAAATCGCCGACGGATCGGATTTTGTTGTCCTCACGCAAACTGTGATGTCCCAGTTGTTGACAGATTCGACGCGAATGGGTTCATACCGCGATGCCGACCGATGTGCTTATTCACACCTCTCTTGAATACCGTCACAATAATGAACAAAATGGCTCAGCGCAGCTGTCTCGCCCCACTGTTCTCGTTCATCTAGGGGGCTATCCCAAATAGACCTACTTCAAATTGCGTTAAGTTGGGTTATCAAAAGCTAAAGGTCTTGGAAGAGCACCGGATCAACAGGAAGAATTATCATCCTCTGGTGGATGGTCTAAAATAAACAATGCATTATTGTGCTCATAAAAGATCATTCGATGAAGTATTCGAACATGGCACCGCGGAGCCCACTTGGAGACCGGCATGACGTAATGCAAACCGCTGGTTCATCTTTGTGTGTATGTCTGTCTGTTATCTTGCAATAAGAACGGACGGAAAGAGCAACGTGATAGTTTGTTCATAAACCAGCAACGCAGTCTTTTAGTGGTTGTTAGTGTTTACCCCACAGTTACTTTTATGAGTTTAATGTTGTGCGAATAGTGACGGTAAAATATTTACGTTTGCCAACTGAGCGACCATGCAGAAACGAATGAATTCGGCATGAACTTAAAAAAAATCCTAGATGTCTCAGCATGGTCGGGGTGTGTATTTCGGGCTTACAGTCGACTAATCCGAAGGTCTCTATCAATGCCCTCAAATAACTGAGTCTCATGTAGGCTCTGCTGAGAAAGTTCTGTGCTCTACTTCATCGTGGCGTAGGTGCTTTGACTAAAGAGCGGATGCTTAAGGCTCTCAGACGAGTCTGCGGTAATTAGTCTGAACCCAAATCAACCATGGGAAACAAATGAAGAATAGGGCTGTGCTCACGGCAGTTTATGGTGTGTTGCAATGTCTATGGGATGTCTAGCTCCATCAGGAAGACGAGTGAACCGGCAATCGGTCACCGGTCACCAGGGGATTACGTAAACCTCAAATGGGGTTTAGATCGTTTAGTCAACTGGTTGGTTTAGAGTTCACAAGTTAACCGTCTGCTTCGGTTTGAGCAACCGGGTAGTGTCTAGCCCACAGATAAATCATGCATCCCGACGGATAATCGAAGAGGCGTATGCGGAGGACGGCGAAACTGTCTTATGTGGTTTTCAGGCGAGTAAACGACTGTCTAGAGACCACACATTCTCTGGGTGGCAGGATGACAGATTTCACTAGATTCGGATATGCTTCATAACTAGTGCAAAGGCAGTTTCTCTATGGCCTGTGTCAATCATGTCCCTACGAATCGATAGACAACTCACATGCATCAATCAAGAATGTCACAAAATATGACCACGACTCATTTTTGAAATTATCATCAGTCTGCTGCCATCTTAACCCAAAGGAAAATTGAAAACGAGTTGAAACACGATAAATAGGAACTATTCTAAGGAAGGAATAAGAAGGAAATTATTCAACTGGGCCGAAACATTGTTCGGTTACGACCTTCATAGAACACTGTGTGCCGATAAGTTTTGAGGAATGGATTTAGTAGCTCTCGGTGTGATTATTGGAGGAAAGAAAACAGAGTGGACATTTTGGCCAAAGTATTGTTTAATTTATTTACGTCCAATTTGACGTTGAAAATCGTGGAAGCACTGTACAGCTGTTTTATTCCTGTTAGGAATCATTAATAGTGCATTCCCATCATACCGGAAACATGACGTCAACCCGAGGCAAACGACTGTGAGTTGAAGACCTCAGCCATTAAGCTGGCTGGGCTGATTCTCAATGGGTCCTGGAACATCACGACTGCATGATGCAGCATCTATATCTGTGACTGGTTTTCTCAGACCAACGACCTCTAAATGCACAAGACCAACGAATCTCTGGTAGAGAATTGTTTGGAAATTCATAATTAATTTTCTACCGGTGCAAATAATTTTAATGATAATACTACTGGGAAAGTCGGCTTGGTGCTTGACGTCATAGTACCGTCTGATCGAGAAAATGATAAGCATACTAGATAACGACTTTTCTATTCATTTCACTAACTGCTTGCTGCACGACACTCACACCTTCAATTAATATTTCGATCCACAGAACTTTGTATTTACCTTTTATCTCTTTTTCTCGGTTCATTTCTCAATGAAACGATAGCAGCTGATTGATATATACGAAGCTGCGAAATTGATTGATCATGTGAGGAATTAGACCTGCCACCTTCATGTTAGGGTTCCTTCGTACTGATTGCTTGACCACAGCAAGTTATTCTGCTGGTGGTAAAATCGTTTGCCATTTTCTTTGGAAATATGTTGATGAAGAGTAATCTCAGTCTGGTTGGAATCAAATTGTCTAGCTTAGTAAGACAAATCAGTGCCATCTTGTTGAACCTGCACTAGGGGAAAAATAGAATTCACTGCTAATGTCACTCACAGCTCTGGCATTTGTCGTGAATTCATTGATATGCGTTCTGCTGGATTGGGGAGTTGTGGTCTGACCCGACGTGTCGTGTGAGCTTGGAGTTCACTTGAGTCCTTGAATCTTGAAGCACATCATTCTTTCCGGATTAGTAGGATTTACAAAGCACAGCCCTTAGTGAGATGCAAACTGCAAGCCGACCGGTGCTGAGTTCTCCAAATCTGTCAGTCTCAGAAACCACCAGAAATGGAAAGTGCTGCTATTGTGAAAATATCCTGCAGCCCTCAGTTAGGGACCTCACGTGTCAGGAAAAGAAATTCTTTAATTCGGCAAATCTCCATAAACATAGGTAACTCTCACTTCAAAACACAACTCAGCCGACCTCCAGCATTAGTCATGAACATAGTTATTTCAGAACACATTTCATGGTCAGTTTCAGCAGGCACATATTCTGATTATGATATCCACAGGGAAATTCAAACCCTAGGATTTCACAAAGGACAAGGCTCTAGTAACCCTTAGCCAGCTTTGCTCACAGTTGACTTAAAACCGCTTGTAAGCGAACTTCATACCCTGTTCTCCATGATTTTGTACTTTGATCATGCCTCATTCTCAAGGGACTAGTCGATTGCAGTCTGGATGCACAGGAGTGACTCTCGCAGTAATTGCGATAACCTTAGTGGTATTTTTCTGATCCCGATAGCGTACAAGCTGTTGCCATTTGCCATGTCCCTCAAGTTATGCACCTCGCATGAAGAGCATTGATCCTGGATCCACTGGCCATATTCCTATCCTCCTAAAGTTGTTAGAACACTGTTATGCTTTCTAAAATCACGGTGTTCTCAGGTTTTCGTGCATCCTTCGACTCAATCAACAGGACTGCACTGTACCTTTCTCGTGCAGCCGCAGCGCTTTGGGAAGTAAATACTGGTTTTAAAAGAATAACCGTCACCATCAAGTCGAATGAGCCTGTAGATCTTCATCTCTCGTCACCTCCGGTAGAGTGAAACTTTACCATAAAGACTGTTCTACCGAACTCTTGGTCTTGCACGGCAGATGGTGTAGTTGAGCTCCTCCCAGGAAACCGAGTTTTCGATCTAGATTAGTCTGATGACACGACTTTAATGGTCGCCAATGCACGGGCAACTTAACACAGGTTGAACCGCCCCGAGGTATCCAGTTATCATGTGTGCTTTGAAATTTTGAACGGCAAGATAAGTTTTCAAGACTGCTGGCGTCCTGCACTCATCATTTTTGCTGAGCAGTTAGAAATAGTCTACGGTTTCAAGTATTTTGTGTGAAGCAATGCTGTCCTACCCTAGTCAAATTCACACGGGACTTTCACTGGTTGTGATCTCTCAATGATGAGCAGTGGTGGAAAAATCATAAACGATAAACATGAAGTCTGGTCGTGAGAGCACTTATCGACGACACATGCAAAATGAAATCACATCAACTCTTTGACTGTCAACAATCAGAGTGCATTGACTGGGTCGTGGCTGAAAGTAAAATCTTTACAAAGCAGACCGAATGAACCATATGCTGAGTGTGCCAGTTAACTGACATGAATGACCCAGATCTTGAGACCTTGCAACTTTAGCCGTATCAGGAGGAAATAAACCTATAAGGGTGGATTAATCGGGCGATGCGTCGGAAAACTGCTAGTCACTAACCTGGGGCCTAATCGTGAGTAACGCCAGGCAATGAGAGGATTGAAATGTCGATGTTTAGAAGAGAAACATGTGGATCTATTTATCCCTGCCTTTGGTCAATTCCACTATTGGTAAACTGCAGATAGCCTTGGTTCGTTTCCTGGAAATGCTTTTTCATGGAAATTATAAGGAAAATGAGAATATAAAAGTGAAAACAACGACTGGATTCATCATTTTGATTCTGGAAGCGAGAAATCACTTTTTACACTAATTTTGTTGGTTTGGACTTGTTTCCCGGAATTTAATCGCATGAATACACCGCACAGTAGAATACACTGGAATGCATCCATCACCCTATTGCATCGATCGAACGAAAAACAACACTATTCATTCCACAAGAGGGAATGTTTATTGAATAGTTTCAGATGAGCTTCTTCGACTGTTTGGTCTAAATGGCTACAAGATACCTAATATCAACTACAGTGCATGAACCACCGTTTCAACCTGTGGTGAATACCTAGTATGAGATCAACTTTTGAATCGCGTACAAATGCTTGTCAAACCAATCGTGCTTTCTATGGATTTTTATTATTTTCTAACCTTGTGTAAAAGTTAGTTTGATACTTGAATCATTTCGCTGGTACTTTTTGAACGTGTCGTTTGCCCGGGCTTCATACTGAAATGGAATTTGGCGGTCAGCATTGAACAGATTTGGAGGCACTCCAAAACTCGGTGTGCTACGCCTTTGCTGTTGACATCCACTGGTTGGTCCAGTTTCCTTCTGATCCCTCCCAATGCTGTAGATTTCCTATCTCAGTGCATTGACCTTGAGTCCATATTTCACTGACTGCAGCAGTTTTCAAGCAGATACCAACCCAAACACGCGAGGGTTCGCTTCCTTGACCGAATTAAAACTAACTTTGCGGTTCGGCTAACTGGATGTGTTCGCAACAAACTGTTCCAGCCTATGCTTGCATACAAAACAAGCTCGCCCACTCAGGTCATTTGAGACCTACTCACTCAGAGGATTTAGAGGGGGCACGTTTGTTTTTCTTCACTTGTGTGTGGAAAATCTGTGCAAGAATTTCTATGGTCCCTCTGGTCACTTCTACACCGACCTGTACAATTGGAGAAGAATAAGTGCAACATTCCCTATTTCATTTCCAAACGATTTAAATTATTCTCAATGACCACCACACACTCCACGTTTGGGTTGCGGACGTCCACTTGCATGATCTCAAAAAGGCTACGCGTGTGTCCTCCGGATCCGAAACATTTGGACATAAATCCGAATATTTTGGAACAATCCCGAAATACTATTGAAATGATAAGGTTGTTACAAAGCATAAAGGAATAACTTAGAGTTTTGCATCTCAACCGGATACAAACCGGTAACCATTAGTTCGTCGAGCAAATTACTTTAATGCTGCGCTGTCCCAACCCAGGATCGCGAAAAACAGTCCCTACTTGTTGAGAGGAATGTGGTCAGTTCCAGCCTAACTAGCAAGATCAACATCTGGCTCGAAAAGGTAGGTTCCGCATTCAATTACTGACTCAGAATTGGGATCATCTTTTCGACACCGATCGCTATCTAAATTTTACGACTGCTGACGTGTCTCATGGGATGTCAAAGTTACTCTCAAACGTTACATTGTTCCACCACGGTAAACTGTAGACCATTGCACAACCCCCAGAGTTATTTGCTCTGGAAAGTTTACGTTTTCCACCACTTTTTCTAACCTGCGCGCCATACGAAACTGCTTCAAAGGAAAAGATGGCATAAAAGCTTGATTCTGAAAAGCAAGCTGAACTTGCGCGTCCAAAAATCAATGTTCCATTGATAGATATCTTCACAGATTCGAGTAGGTTCAGTAGAATCTCTCGGTGGCATTAAGACCATTTGAGATGTTGTTTTCACGTATGAAAGCATGAATCCTAATGCGGGGCTACGTTGACGTTGCTAGGAAAAATTATTCCAAACAGGGAGTTGGATGCTAGTTTTGATATGACCATGTGGTACTTGAAGCCATTCGTGAATTGCTGCTTGAAATTTACAATACACCATTTTTGTGGATTTACCCACGATCACCGGCGCTAAATTGGTAGCTGAGTAGCATCTGCAGAAACTTAAAAAGTTCTAACACTCTAGTTGTTCTTCAGAACGGTGCATCCGAAAGCAATCCAAAATATCGCATAGATTTTGGGCAAACTTTGATGTTATCCGCTTCGTGTGCTTTAATCGAATAGACTTTGAGCAGATAAAATAGTGAGTAGATGAAATAAACAGAAACTTTATGGGAGCGCCTCACTAGCTTCCAGCATGACCACTCACAGTTAAAAGGCACGGCTCAACATCAAACAAGTTTAGCCGGCTGAAATTTGAACAAGGTTCAACAAGGAGGGTATAGAGTAATGAGACTGCCACCGGATGACGGAGCCCAGTAGATGATACGAGTATGTAGCATATAGGGAAAGATATCTCATGAATGGTTAGGAAAGTTCGTGGATTCGACTGAACAACCCGGGAAGAGTGAGTCGCAGTTTTACGATGGCAACGCAAAGAAGGAATGAGCAAACTGGATTTCACTCACCTAATCAAATCTCAATCAATACCTCAATTAAACCCACGAACAGTAACATCCAAACTACTTCGACGGTCTTCACGACTGTCGCACACTAAAACTTACCTCGAGGCCCCATGCCAATTTTGTTTCTTATGAAATGCGTCAGTGAAATTCGAAAAAGGTCTCAGTGTAGAATTAGTAAGTGTGGACAAAGTAATGAAGTGTTGCACACATTGTGAGGTGAATATTTTGTTGTTTTGCTAGAAAAATTCAAGTTCCCATAATTGTTTTGAAAAAATTTCACCATCGCTAACAAGCAGTAGGTTGAAATGTTGATGGTCACAGTAGGCTGGTACGACAAAACGGCTAACATTTCCGTGGTACAAGAATCATGAGTGCGCATAGGTGTTTCTACAAATAATCACGTTTATTTATTATATTCCTTACAGGGCTGATCAACCTACGCGTGTTCCTAGCCGGGCAGGAGTTATTGTCTATTAGGTAAACAAAGGCTACAGCCGTTCCATTTCCTTGATCTCGACAGGAAATCGGTCTGCCACGTAGACTGTAGATCACAATTTTGGTAGTTTCCGTTCGATACCGATCGAAAACATCCACCTGACATGCAAAACGTCTGCATCTGAACGTAACACAGTTTTTCATGGTCTTCCCACCTTCGTGACTGCACGAATGGACAAAGTCTTGTGTATGTTTGTTGGTGATTTCAAAAAGCGTAGTGTGACTTTCTCCACCGTATTTGGTTTACAGAATTTCATACTTCTGACAATCATACTCGATGTAAATTGGACTTCGTATTCATAGAACTATTGGGTACTGTTGTTGTCCGGTAACATCGCGCTAGGCAGCTTTGATCATGATGTGTTAAAAGAGCATCTAGCGGCATAAAATGCAACTAGTTGATACAAGTTGATGAAAATGCTGCATAGAAGAATAAATCAGAAGATTGTCTCCATGAGACAAACTAGAAACGACGAATATCCCGACTGTTACAAATGCTTCCTTTCCGTATTCAGACCGGAAACTTTTGACCTGTCAACATACTACTGAAAATCTCGTTGTTCGTTTGAATCGTTACCGTCAGTTCGAAACAGATATTACTCGGATAACAGAAGTGATAGTTGGTTTACAAAAATGCATAGTGAAGTCGTGTTCAAAGGATTCCTGATTTCTACAAGTAGGAAACCATATATCTTCGAATCTTATGAATGAGTACCGCTCAGGGATGCGTAAATTACCATGAGCCACCGTGCCACTGGGTCCCGTCCGAACTAAACAGAATTACCGAGCTAAGTTTGTCCAAGTATCATCCTTGGAAGGTATTACGAGATCCTCATAAGTGGTCGTTTTTCAGGTATTTGTTTTATCACATTATTTATGTGAGATCATAAGGCATTATTGTATTCGCGTATAGGTTGATTTTTTGAAATGCAGTGCAATAAGTACTTCCTTTGGGACAGTAAATCTGTCGGATTTTATTCAGGCTTTGTTTATTTCTCAGTAACAGATTTGGTTAGGTAACTGTATCCATTCGTCAGGTTGTTTGTTTGATTCATAAAACAAGAACTGGAAAACAGCTGATTTGTTCAACACCAACTAAGGCTTCTGGTGCTGAGCTATTGGCCATTTTAAGTTGACTTATAAAAACTGAGTAACTGATCAGGAATCTATCTCTTTTTCAAATGATTTCCAAAGCACAAAAGTGGAAAGAGACATTTTATTTATGGTAAATTTGTGAATTCTGGGTTAGGATAACAATAAAACTTTCTAGCACATCCTACGTGTGCAGTTAGTTCTACAGTACAGAAGAGGAATCTTTCATACTTAGTTTGCATTTTCTACCTACTCTATAGAGTTTCAAGCAAAAGCGTTCAACGGTGGTAAGATCACGTCCATCGCAGCTGGGATTGGAACACTTAGTAATCCCCAACTCCCAGTGTCTGTCACTGCTTTGACAGACGTCCTTGCTTGCCCTTAAGAACATTCCCAATGATTTCATAGGACTACTGAACAACATTCTTTGTTTATTTCTGTCTTTAATACAACTTACTAGCAATCATCTGATAAACTATTTCACATTTTTGAGTCCATATCACAAATATGACTGCCTAGATTTCGTTCTATTCTTATTTTGCCTTTATTCTGAAATGCGTAATGACATTAGGTGGAAACCGAATTTTGAACACTGTGGTTCCCCTATTGATTTTTCACCTTTGTGAGGTGACTGTCACAAACCCTTCATTGTTGTGAATCGACCAGTTACTCGTGTGAATGGTGATATACAGTCGAAAAGTACACGTAAAATAACCGTACTCCATCCGTCATGCCATTAATTTTGTTCTATTCTTCAGGAATTGTTTGAAACATCCCACAGGACATGAATTTTTCCGTTAAGCTTCAACCAATTTTCATCATATCCAAAATTTTGAACAATTATTGGGATTCAGAGATAATCAGAGTTGTGATACCTTTGCAATTTAAGTAAAAAGAAACCCGCTTCGTGTGGCTGTTTATTTTTTGCTCTTTCTACTTAATGCACCTTCCTTATTAACGACTGTATTGTCCATTTCCTTAAAAAGTAGATTTTTGCTTTCTGTGAAATCTAAACCCGCATTAACATACTCAGTATGGCACCATTTCTAGAACCTGTTGTACTTTGCACCCCGAATCTAGATACTGCTTCTTCGCAGGTGCAATTTGATTGAAAATCTGTGCCTTCCTGCTATTTTCTGACGAGCAGTACTGCTTTCAGGTGAAAGAGCTTTTTTATCTGCTCAGAAGCTCACCGAGCAGTTCAGTTTATTGTCCAAAGTGGTACCTACAGACAATTTCATAGACTAATACTCCGAAATTACAAATTTTCAAGAGCATATTGTAGCTGCTTTTTTCGATGCCTGCTGTTTGCATCCACGAAGACGCAGAACTGTTCACTTTGTTTCTAATGGTTCACACACGATCATTATCTGCAGTCTTATATTTGACAATAGGGCGTGGATGTCAAAACTGCAGTACTTCCAGCGGATAATTCTACAGTTAACCTGATATAACTGTGTCGATAAATATCTTTCTTTGGTGTATCACGCGGGACATTTGATACCGTTTTGAAAATGAAAATTTAGGTGTATCAAACTCCATTCAAACCTATCCATCTACGGAGACAAAAACATAATTGTTGAAGCGAAAATGTGAGCGACACCAAGAGATATTTGATCTGCTGTATTGGTTTAAAGTGAGACATTGTAGACTAGGATCCAGTGACCAGTTTCCGGACAAGAAAGCTTGAAAGTTGAGTAGAGATGGTCAACACGCAATTGATTAGCTTTGGACTAAGGGTTCCTAGGAGTCAACTACTTGAAGAATGAAGATATTAGTTTACCCAGTTGTGTCGGCTTAACCACCTAGTAAAATCTAAACTCTTCCTTTATCCATAAGCAGAATTTGAATAAAAATGGGAAATGACTTACCTTTGCGTATATATAAAGTATGTCATTTACCAAAGAAATTATATGCAGATCGATCTTATGACCTCTACAAAAATACTGTCTTGGTCCCGACGTACCCTGAACATCGCATGCAGTACACAGCTAAACCAATTACAGACAGCGTGTTTAGGTGCGTTTCTCATCCAAATTCAGTCCAGCGATCCGCCAAAGAACATCCGCTAGATTGACTGGTTCCCTTATTTTCATCCACATATCCGCAATCAACAACGGTATCTATAAAATTTGTTCTATGGTTGTACTGGTATTATGTATTGAATCATGCTGCCTTCATGCCTGACGGGAGTTTAGGCGATCAGTGACTTGAGCTTGAATAGAAGACCCATCTGGAAGCCTTCCTATGAGCTGAATGCTGAGAACAAAGAAATGCAGTGAGTATTCATTTTTTCCAGGTCAGAATTTTGACCATATTATCACTTATGGGTTACGATAGACATGGTAGCAGCATGCGCGTACGTAATCCGTTGATTTATTTCCGATCCTCATTTACATTGCTGCTAATTACTGATCATTAGTTTATTGTGATTTCGTCCGTTTTGATCTCAGTTGGTGATGATATAAGCTAGGTCATTAATCTGGTGAACAATGGTGCTGGGTGTTTTGTGGTCAGAACTGACCCGGACAGCCGAAGATTCCTAAAACCAACCAGTTGCAACAGCAGTGCCTGATTTTAGTCTGTCCACTCAAACAACAACTTTCTATTCACCTTTAGGATATCTAACGATGTACAAATTTTATCTACATGTATTAATCAGGTGGAAGGAATTTTAGTATTTTTCGTTAACAACAGTTTGGACTAACCTGACTACTTGAAGCTTACAATGGAATGAATGCATGCCAAAAAGGCCACTGAGTGCAAAATTCTGCCGTGCTTTCATCAACCAGTTTTCCATAAGAAATGCTACAACACAAGCCAATACCTCTTTCGAGAACTCAGACGACGCCGGACGATTCAATGACCAACTACACAACCGAGGTCCAAAGTGCATAATGAGTATAATGTATCAGAAATTGGTTCACTAACACCCGTGCATATTCGATCGATCTTTCCACAAAATCCGGATCCAAACATTAACTTGCTTCCAGTGGACAGCTATTTTGTACCACCGATTTTGACTGCATAACAGTCGTCAACTAGTAATTCGGTTTTCGAGAAAACACTTGAATTTACCAGTTTTTGTCAACATGGACAGGATAATTCACATATCTAGGGGAAATTTTAATAAACTCTGATTTCCCTAATTTCGAGAGTCAAATCCAGTTAGTTGACGTGACAGGAGAACTTTTACACATAATTCAGAATACCACAACTTTAAGTTCTATCCACACTAGTACATCTGACAAAGTTGTGTTGTGCTAGAACAGATGCACGCGTTCAAGCTTACGGCGGAGAGTCTTGGTCGTTCGCGCTAAAGTCTGGAGTTCGGATAGGTGCCCATTATCTTCAGTGCTATTAATCTAAGCTGCCGACTGAGTTATGAAACATGCAACGAATGGTTACCAGGATGTCCAAGTTTCTGCAGATTATCATATTATGGAACTCTGAATTTGTGGACGCTTTATCAATGCTCGGATAAGACCTGACCACTCGTCAAATGGCCCTTGAATGGATCGACAGCGATGCATCGCAGAATGGAGTTAGGATCGAAAACATTAGAAACAATCATGCAAATCCAAAACATTGCAACCAAATGGCCAAACAAAAGAAGTTGTCTCCAACTATAATTACCTCGGCTCCACCATCCTATCAATATAACAAGCTGTAGATAACGTCAAGCGACACAATATTGTGGCCCCACTGGCGTTTTTACAGCTGTCCAACTCTTTACGGAGTCAGAACGAAATGGGTCTCAAAACCGAATTCAAGGATTGTAATGTGTTGCTGTACGACCGCGAAACTTAACCAGTAAAAGACAAGGACATCAAATGACTAAAGGTTTACAATCGGCGGCGTCTTGCGTTTAATCAAAATTATGCAGGCCTTATATAATCTCAAGTAGAAGGAATAAAAATCGATACGAGATGCCAGTCTTTCAGCGCGCTTACAGTTCTGCTGACTAAAGTAGTTTAGACACGTCTTTCATGAACCAGATCAAGCTTTTAATCAGCACTGTCCTGGCACCATCTTCATGAGCAGGTTGGCGTCGCCGACGAGCAGAACAACAAAGGACCTAGTTGGGTACATTTTCCCTAGGTACAAATCACTAAGGTCTTCGTGCCATGCGCGGCACTTCTCACTGGAACGTGGTGCTGACCGCCAAGTATGGGCAGTTGCAATCAGAGACATCCAATAAGGGTGGATGTTCTCTTCGAGGACCCAGTTGCATCACAACTTTCCTCGACTTTTCCCAGTATTTTTTAATCCTCTTCTTGCGGATAGTCTGCGTATTATCGTGAGTGACGTTGTTTCAGTCGACAGATCTCTGAGTTTCCCCGACCAGAGGCGGTTCCATTTTAGATTTGATTTGTTTGCCCTGAAACTGCGTGCTCCCAATATTCAGTTACCGATTCATTGTTCTGCTCTGATGATGCAAAGCACGACAACCGCGCCTAGAACCCACTAATTCTAGCGCGTTCGCAGCCATTTACAACATTACTATCCCAGAACCCAACGAGAACACAATCAAACTCACCAGAGATTCGCACCATCCAATTAAATTCTCACGCCAACAACACAGCCCCTTACTTCCTTCTCCAGAAACACTCACCCTTCTCAACTCGCATCAATCAACATAGCCCATAGCCTATCTCTCACTTACGAAATAATCCTCTACTAAAAACGACGATACACTAATCAAACTCTTACTCTAACCAACAGCCATAAGGAACGAAACACAAAGAACAATCCCTCTGACATATCTGCTAGCCCCCCTCCAGAACCCACCACATTCAACATATCGTCCCCCAAACATGCCGACCCGAATAACCACCAAAAATCTACATCCCGCCAACACTGAAAAATCTAACATCAGCAGAACACGGACGCCGCAGATGACTATTCTTCCCCCCAATCTTCCGATACAAATTCAATTACCACCAAGTGCCAACTGTGGCATAATTCTAATCCAACGACACCATAACCTATAAAAGACTCGAATCACGAACAACACCCCAAAATAGAGAACACACAAAACATTCGAAACCACCACAACATCCCTGCACAAAGTTCTGGACACCAAAATGAATAACCACCCACCAGCCAACCTTAAAACTCCGAATGGCTAAAGCGACACCTTCGCCAGCACACGCTGTCTGTGCAGCATCGAAAGGAAAAGAAACACGTGAACTGCTGCCTCTTCTTCTACTGAAAGGTCCCGACCTTCTACTTTATTCTTTGCGTGATCCCGGACAGCTTATCAGTCGTGCTCTCATCCACCCTTCCTATTTATTCATACCTTCCGGTCAGTTTTTGGACAGGGTGAAGAGATGACAGTTTTTTAGTAGAGAGGTGCTTTTACCTTCTTGCGCACCTCTAAAAGTACCATCAGGGTTGATCCTGACAGTCTCTCTTCAGTTATTTTAAAGCATAGGGCTTGTGGTCTCTTGGCGATACATTTTACTTTCTGATTACCTCATCATTAAGTTCGTATTCTATCCCTGACTGTTGGAGACCCGCCACTGTTCTATTTCTGCATTCCCCAAATTCTAAGCAGTTTTACGGTCTTGCAAACGTTTTCAGCCCAGTCGTTCTGAAATCATCTATCTTGGTCTCTAGGACTTTTACGAAGTATGGTGTACTTAAGCGCATGCGTCCTGCTATTTATTCTCCTGACGACCTTTTTCAGTTTGCTTATGAACCTCACAGCAAACTTTCAATGTTTTCGCCTCCCTCATTCACCATATTTTGTGGGGTTTTTTTTCGCTTTTAAAAAACTTTAAATTTTTTTTCCGGAAATTTTAAATATTTGCGTTGCGCCTTTCTAAGCTATTCGTCGACATTTGATTCTGGCCCACCGTCTCTTTTACTTCACAAATGGAAAACTTTTGGTTATCCCAGATTTTTATTAGCATGGCTGTCTGCTTGCTTCACCAATCGAACCCAATTCACACGAATGGACGGTAAAACTCCAAAATCGTTGATTAACAACTCAAGAGTGCTTCAGGGTACTGATCTTTCACCGTTTCTCTTCTCATTTTACAGCAGTGAATTATCAGCTAGCTCCCTTGTCATCTTCTTAGGTAAACTGAAGATGCTGCCCTCTCTCAAGCCGTTTCGAGCAATGATGATTTTCAAAGATTTTCCAATAACCTCTCTTCTGTTTACGATTTCTCTGCACCAGCTGGTTTAAATCTCAACACATTTAAATTGTTCGATTGTCGGTTCTCTCTCCCTCGGTCGGCCTACCCATCCGAAGCATCTTTCATCCACTCAAACACACTTACCAGAGTTGATGCTGTGAAATATCGGAGAGTCACTATTGACAAAATTCTGAAGTGGACTTCTCACATTTCTACCTGTGTAAAGAATCTCCGACGTTGTCATTCCAAATCGGGAAGCTTCGGCACTACAAGGTGAAACAAAACACCACCTCCCGATTTGTATACCAGCGTTTTTCCAAAGCTTCTTTACTCTTCTTTAGTTATATATCCAGATTTTTTAAAGGACTAAAATTCTTCGCTGGGGACTATCAATTATTAGCCGGGTGTCCTTCATACGACTAACTGAATTACCCCTCAATTTGTGTGATCAAAACTTATCAGCATGTGAGAGATTTGCCCACAAAATTCTTTTAAGATCCCACGCATCCTCTGCACAACGATCTTTTAAGGTGCCGCTCTCATATTTCAACACGATCCATTTTTCGTTTCATGCCCTAAAGAATCAATATCTATAGGAACTCCACTGTCCCATATTTAGCACGCATTTTTACAAATCATGAACGTGTTTTAGCCGAATTCCTGATCAACCTATCATAATGTGCTATGGTTATTCCTCGATGAGTGGTTTACATTTTTACAAGGTAATGGGTGCAACTTTTTTCCTATTTTATTTTTTATTCTCACTTTTTTCACTGAAATGCGGCATTATTTTTTGTACGCAAAAGTCTATACAATACAATACAATAGAGTAAAGCAACTAAAACCAAGGTTTTTGCCCTCGAGGATCGCAAATAGCTAGGACACATCCAAACAACCGTGCATGGGGTTTGTAGTTGGCGTGAGAGACCATTTCGTTTTGTGATATTTGGTATGAGTACAAATAATTTTCAGCGAATTGGCTAATACTGATTATCAGACGACCGCATCACTTTGTGGCACCCTTATGGTTAAAAGCACATAACTTCGCAAAATTTACTCTGGCATCAACTAAAACTAAATGGAATTTGAAATAACACCCAATCTATCACTTTGTCAAAAACTGGTGAACAGTTTAAAATGCATTTGGTCTGAATCGACCATCGACAAGATACAATCGTACAAGCAAAGTTTGGAACTGAGCAAAATGGACTAGCATATCAGCGGTGAAATTGCATTAAAACAAAACCGAATGAGAGAAGCCTAACGACAAATCTGAATGTGCTATTTTGGTGAAGTCTCAATGTTACCGGTTTTGGTGAATAATTCGGGAAATGACTAAAAATCATTTGCCGATATACTGGAAATTCCATCGGTCCACAAACTCTACGTAGTTGTGAGGAATTACATGGTTTCACGTTTTGGATGGTAACCAAAATGACCCTTATTCCGGTGCTTTTGGGTTGCCATTCGTTTCGTATTGGAGTGTATTGAATTTGTGCGTGCACAGATGTCCGCATTTCAGTCAAGAAGGATGTGCTCTCCACCTCACCAGGATACAAAGTGGGAGAAAATGCCTGGAGAAGAATAAACAGTTGGATGTCATGAAATACTGAGTGAAGAATCAGTCATGATCTGTTCTCAACTAGTGAAAATTAGGCCTAGGTAAGGGACAGTTGAGTTCTTATAGATATTTTTACGAGTGGATATGGAGCGAAGGGTAGAACGTGTCCTGGTATGAGAACGACATTTAGAAAGGTCATTGTGTAGGGATGGGACGGATCCGAAAGAATGTTACGTGCAAATTTTTCGCGCGCGGATAAATGCAACTCACACAATTTGGTACAGAGTTCTTTCAGTGGTATGTAAGATACACCATTAATAATTGACAAACCACGAAAAAGCTTTCTTTTATTAGACGAGAAGAAGTGACAGGGGAACAATAGAGGCGAACGGGAAAACACTGATAAACAAATAGGGAGATAGTGCTTCCATTGACCTGGAAATGTCGTAGTCTTTAATGTAAAATGATAGTCTCCCAAGGTTTTTACACAACCGGAAATGTAAGAGGACTATCTCAAGCTTCTATCAATAGTAATTTCGAAGTACTTGACAGAATTTACCCTGTGTTGATGAAAGAAGGATCATTCGGGTAAGAAAAATGAGGACTCCACAGACACTCGTCAAATACAGACTTATTAAGATATAAGTCGGAGCGAAGAGAAAAATTCATGAGAGACAAGTTGTTGGAAACGTGCAGGAAATCTTCAGTTACAGATACAGACTGACATAGGACAACGTCATCGGCAAATCTGAATAACTGACCAAGGGAACTAGCACGCAGGTCGATGATGTACGTTATAAGCAAATAAGGAGAAAGGTCAGCTCCTTGAGGAACTCCAGTATTATTTACCAACAGGGTGGATTTTTGTCGTCCCAGTCTTTTGCATTGAGTTCTATTGGTGAATCAGTCTGATAGCCATACCAAGAAGCGATTTGGACAGCCGACCTGTTGAAGTTTGCTAACAGGGGAGGACCGTGGAACAGAGTCGAATGAAGAAGAAAATCTAAGAAAGCGCATCGGACAGATTTGGCAGATGTTTGATAGTTTTCTGTTTTCTCGAAAAGAGGTATGTTTATAATACCATGACAAAAAGATGTACACAAACCTTATCACTTTCCATTTTCTTAGTAAAAGTCTTGCGTTCAGTTTACCTAAGAAAATCGGATTTGATTCTTGGATTTAAGGGAGGACTTTTGCTTATTTTGCCATGACTTCATCGACCAGATGACAACCGCAGTTCCGAATCTAACCTATTACTTCACATGCCCGTCTAATATTCCCCAGAAGAGTGACTGTTTGTCTCAGGCTCCCTCTCTAGTTGATGGTTCTTGACCAGTAGCAACATACACCAACGCTAATTTCATCTTCAGTATTGGTCATCACTAACGTGTCAGCATTCAGTCCACAGTTGCATGACATTTGATTCGCAATTGCTCAATTTATTGGTCCAATAGCCTCCCCTGATTGTTTGTGTAGGCTTATGTATTTGATAATTAATAACGAACCCGATGAAAGTACTACAGTAACGGTGGATTTCTGCATGAAAGTGGTGTAAATTATTGGACTTAACTGAGCAGCAATTTAACCTCAAAAATGATGCGCGCAGACCTCGGTGCTTTGCTGCGTTGTGCGATTGGATTTGGTGTACTTTAATCGTCATCATGATGCATCTGGGACCTAATCCACTACCAGTTCAACTGTCGAATTTGGCGTCCAGTAATACCATGTGCATGTGGGTGCGTGTGTGGTCGAATGTGCGTTACTGCAGAGAGATTTCCAAATGTCGGGAATTTAACCCTTGTCGGTTTACTGAAGTGTGATCTGTGCCAGCAAAAGATACCAATTTTCGGTATTCATCTGACCAATTGCACGAGCACACAACGAGTAACACGTCCTGCGAGTAAACAATCTGTCTACGAGCAAAAACCTTCACAGGTGTTGTGCGAACAGCGGAACGCGTTGTCCACTAGAAGAAAAAACTGTAAACTAACACAAAACAACCAAAACTTTCGCAGCAGATGTTCGATGTTCTTTTTCCCTCTTTCACTTCTTCCCATAGGTGTATCCGCTAAAAACTGGTTCGTTAAATATGGATTACGTGATCAATTTCAATGTCACTACTTGAATTTGCCTCGTATCACCTAATACTAATTATGACACGTGGGAAGAAACTCGCCAACTAACTTCTCCATCACTTCTATCATAGTTCTAAGGTGCTGTGAAGTTGATAACTAATCCCGTAATGTGGACAGTTGGTGACAGCCAAGCGAACGAAAGCTACCATTTAACTAACTTGAACGCGAGAAGTTAACGAGCAAATAACACGAAGCATCAATTATTTTATTATCAATTCGTAATTTAGTCAAGTTATTCCTCTACTGCCTACTAGCAGAAAAGACAAATATGCGGATGAAAAAAAGAGATGGAATTGGAGATAGCGTCCGAAAGAGTGAGAGAGAGTGGGGGTGCAGTTGCATGAGCCTAGACTTGACAATGCTTGGGAAATACCGCAGCGCACCCCATCCTTTGGGACAAAATAAACCGCAGTGAATATCTGAGAGACTTATGCGAATCCAAGTAACTCGGGTAGACTGGACCTATCAAAGTGCTTTATATTGGCGGGGGCTCTTACTCGCAAACCGTGCGTGCCTTAGGAAGTCCAGATTTACGGTTTGAGTGCTCGTACACACATGATCGCACGCGCGTATGCAGAGACACAAACACGGAAAGCCGTGCGCGCACACGTTGACACAAGCATGCAAGTATGCAGACATTCGTGCTAATGCCTGTTGCCAAAATGCAGATATTGCAACTATATACGGTGTCTGAAAGGGTCGCGCTATTATTTACGACCCAATGCGATTCGCGAAAATCGATCGAAGATCGAGTATATGGTATAGGGAAATGGCATGCAAAAGAAATCTGATTTGTTTTCAATGAAAAAAAAAACAAAAGTGAAAATAATAACACGATCTTCTGCATTAAAAATATAATAAAAGCATTGAGAGTAAATAGGCAAAACAGTTGTTACTGCCCTGAAAATTGTAATCGTCTCGTTCTGAATGAGCAACAGTGTCACGTAAATTGAAGGAACCTTATATGCTTCGTTCCACTGTCTCCTCGGTCAGTCCAATACTTAGCAATAACAGAAAACGTTAGTAAATGCTAATTCTTCCTTGAATCTTAATCTGTAATCGATTTTTATTACCAAGTCTGTTTACTATGGTCCGAGAAACCGATGGATCAATTATTCACGAAAAGAGGAAACAAGATATTCTTATCCGTGTTGTTCCTCTTGTTGCTGTTTCCGCTGCTATTGCTTTTACTGCTTGCGGTGTTAGTGTGGACGGTGATATTGGTTGTGATGACCATAATGTCCTTCTTCGTTCCACTATTACTAATGTGATTATTATTATTATCATTGCTAATGACCTTATTACCATTAGCATCCAGTAAAATTTCGACAGTAGGCACACAATGACTGTGTTTTTCACCAACCTCCTGAACCAATCTGCATAGTTACGGTAGTTATTGTGAAAAACACTGTCGAAAAATATGAGAACTCATTATTACGCTCCAAGATTACTCTAGCAGTTGGGGAAAGTGCATCTTCCAGTAAATGATCAACAGTATTCTTTTTTTATCCCGAACGGCAGGTGGAAAAGCTTTCCGAACAAAATCCAACTAAAATAATGATGATGTACAGTTCAAAACTGTAGTAGATTTGCGCGATTTGAGGTGAGTAAATGCGGCGTGAGCCCTGGTGAATACAATTAGCACTTCATTGCAGTTAACATGGGGAGCACACAGAAGAAGCAGCCTGAAATCTAAAAATTTTTCGCTCCAATTCTATGGGTGATTACAACTGACATTTGCTAGTTGCTGAACCATTCCATCTATAACATGTTTCGCACGAAGGAAACAGGACGACATAACATTTGTTCGCCACCATCACGTTTGCAGTTCAAACATGGCAGGTTACACAGTGACCGGCCACACGAATGATTTTGGAGACTAAACTGGTATCAACACTGTCTGATAATTCCGCAGTATTACTTGCGACAACCAAGTATATCGACTGGCGACAATGATCTGCATAGATCTTTTGGTCACACATTCTGCGAGCAACTAATTACACTACACATTTGTTCGAGGAATATTGTACCCAACGTGGATTTGGAAGAAAACTGTGTTCAAGAAATATTAGTTTATCGGCTTTATTAACGAAGCCTAAATGATTTAAAATCAGACTTATTCCCAAAGTCGAGGTGTAAACTGAGGAATTTTTATCACATGCATTAGTCGATGACACGACCACATTCCAACCACTTATTTGTTTACCAAAATTATCAGTTTTCGTTTATTTTTGGTTGTACAGTTTTCAGATTATTTTTCTTCATCCAACAGATGACAATTCAACCCAGAAAGTAAAATTAAGGGAAGTCAGTGCTCGGCTAATTAGAAAAATTGGTTAGATTTCATCCGAAAATGATTTGTTTGTCTCGGCATAGAGGATAGGGGTTTCAGCACAAAACTGATCGTGTTTGGATTTGTTGAAAGCGGATATTGTTTAGAATGATGGTAAAATCACCAGTCAATCCAAATGTCGAGAACGTATTAACAACGGCTTGAGATAATTCGCTTTCAACATTACCAATCACTAGGAAATGACTGTTTTGATAGTACTGGCAGGATTAACTCGACTGCTGCTGAGAATCGGACTAATTTAGCCTTTATACTATGAAAAAATCGTGGATCTAAGTAATTATTCACGAAAAGTGACGCCGTTTTAAGGCATTCGTTTGATTTTCGCATCATTTTGCCTCGTGCGGCGTGTTTTGCTGAACTAAAATCATCTTGACAGAGAGTCGTGCCAAACTGTGATATTGGCTACGTCCACATTTTTAACAATCCTATCCGCAGACCCTGTTCACACTTGTAGCATGACTCTGAACTTATAAGGGGATTGGATTTACAAACTTGAGATGATTTCGTTAAGCTTATTGAGCTTCAAATGTGCCCAGGAGTCACCAATTATATGTCAGCGGTGTTCCTGAACCGTGGATGTGGGCAGTGTATAGTGGCAGCAAAATGTTTGTTGATCTGCAAATTTGATTACGGCATCAGAAAAATCACTGTTTCCCGATGACAGCCAAAACCGAGATGGAGCTCATAAGGTCGAGAACACTTACGGTGAACCCTTTGTTTAGTGCATACCCATTGAAAAAATATACGCCCGATATGCCATTTAAGTCTGCTGCTTATCAATGCCTTTCTGATTACGAAGTTTTGGTTGGCGGATTATTGTCGAATGCAAAGTTGGTCGAAATGTGAGAAGTTTTCAACCACGGTGGGATTCGAACTCATGGACGGACACAACCCATGCATTTGTACCGCAGTTGTGCTGCCAAGTGAGCTACCAGGCCATACTAGACGGTACTTGGACATTTCCCTAAAGGATCAGCGGTTACCTGCCCCCAACCGAGCAGACACAAGACCTCCACCGCAGTGAACTTTAGACAGTTTTAGAGCCACAGCAGAATTTCCCTATCATTCAACCAGCATTCACTAGCTAGAATTCACTGGTACGCATGCGAGTAAACATTAACTGATTTTGCTATGAAAACAAAAACATAGGATTAGATCCAGTTTTTCTGAATACGGCATACAATGTAGCCAAAAAATTTCGGGAGTTCCTTTATAAATTTTGTGGCTTGGTTCTTTCCTCGCTACCTCAAAGGGACGACCAGGCAAACTGACTTTTAAACTGAGTTCATTCGACTGGTGCTTGAATATCTCACTAACATATGTGCTGTGTAGATAGCATGCGTGTGTATCTGCGCCTCACAGTCGACGCGAAGCCAAACCAAAATTCACGCTGTCAGTTTGCAATCTTGAACCACCCACAACACTTTCAGCAATAACACTGACTCACTAATGCATGGCTATGTTGTCGCACTGGGATTGAAGGCCACAGTGAATCATGAAACTTACTAATTGAATTCACAACAAACAGATTAGCAAGACCCAGACATCCTTTCAAAATAATGGAGTTTTACCGCCCGATAACCCTTTGGTCCCGATTTCATCCACGTGTTCGATCACTGTTGCAGATAGCTACTTTTCACTGAGATGAAAATTCATGACAAACGTTTATTTGTTGCGTACTTGGAAAACGAAAATGCATGTGATTCCAGAAGGTCAGTCTGGATACTCACTTCAGTTGTTCTGAGTTATAGTATGCCGATTCACGATGCTTTCTCACGTCTGTTGCCTATTGGAATTACTATAGTTCTGAACAAACTATTCGGGCATCCTTGTGCACGTTATTCAAGTACGCCCACGACGTTCACGGGGGCATAGACAAAATTGTCCTTGATTAGTTATTCAAAAAAAGCAATCATTATTTTGGCCAGATTTTGCTCTGCTCTCGTCAAACCATATGCATATATAAATATATATATATGCAACGTGAATAAAAATGAAAAGAATATTCCAAGAAAAAGCAAAACCGATAAATCTATTTGTTTACTCCCGCAATTGTGACCATGAATTTGTTTATTCCGTCCTTTCCTGTTGCGGGGGTGGAGCTCCTTGTTTTGGAGTTACCTAAATTAGGCGTGTGGTACTTGGTGTGACGATTCTCGTTGTTTCTCATAATTTCTGGATCACCATTCCTTCTAGACGATGTTCAAACTGGAGGAAGAGGAATTCATTTTAATCATCCGCAATTCATGAAATATTCTTATAGTTCACATTTAGAGGTCGCAAACCTGCTAACACAGACATGTTCTTCCAGTTCATTCCATCAGCCCAATAAAATACACCGCATTAATGGTGGAATAGGACGCCGATTGCCAATGCGAATGTGAATGGTCATATCAGTCTAGTCGCCGGGTTAACTAACTATGTCTGTTTTTTATACTGCCTAGGTGATATTTGGCCACGGGTTCTGAAAAGCCTTGGAAAATCGTTTCTGTGAGAAATTGCGAACATCATGAATGTTTTCATGTGTACGCATTGGTCCAACTATTCCAACTGGTTCCGTCTTTCTTGATGTAAATTTGATTTAATAGATTTTCGTATTGTTTATAACAACACCAGGTAAATAGGAAAAGTCGTCGTTGTAATTTGAGGACGGAAATGCATGGTTAATCACATCTAAATTTGGGATATTTTATTGGCAAATTGACTCCACCAATTGGTGAACAGCATGTTGACTACCATGCTTGCAGTCTGCCGCACAAAAGAGTCCCGCCACCTCCCACTGCTGGTCAAATCTCCAGTTGACCTCGAAGCTTCTCCGGATACCCATATTTCTGGTCGTTTCCTTGATGGATGGAGTATAAGTGGAAGGATAAAAGACATTCCATAAAGTTCTCTTCCTCAGTGGAACTTATAAGTACCAAAATGCACTGATAACTTTTTATGTGAATCTTGTAGTATCACAGATCAAGCTTAAATTGACACAACGATTTACAAGTATTATCATACACAGCGTATAGAAGTTCTGACATGTGAAAAAAATTGTCGGTCTTTTGAAGTTTTGAAGACCTTGAAAGGAAAGTATCCTCTGCCCTTCTGATCGTCAACGACATGATTTTGAGTAAACTGAAAAACGCAAGTTGTGGCTTTGTTCAAGAATCCGTTAGTAATTTCTTACTGTTATTTTTGTTACTGCTTTCATAATTATAATCATTCTTATTTTTACTTTTATTATCATCTACCTATTATTACTAACATCAGTAGTAGTAGTAGTAGTAGTAGTAGTAGTAGTAGTAGTAGTAACCAGTTGTCTACGGCGAGAAGTCAAAAAAACTTGGCAACTTCTTTCTGCTCGTTCTAAGACTTAAATAACTCTCCTTTTACCCAGGTGAAAACTACCGGTTAAAGCAGCCAAAAGACACTAAACAGTCCTGCTGAAATTTCCGCGATCTTCTGGATACAGTATCGCCTTTGCAAACTCCAACACTTCCGGTTATGCTGCACTAAAGAAAAATCATGTGTAAGGCTTCACCAAGTTAAATGTATTAGAAATTTTTTGTGCAACTGTAAAGTTGTCCATTTCTCCTGTTTCCCCCCATATAACATGTTCGCAACTGACATAACCCAAAGTATGCACCTTCCATATTGGTTCATTTAAGCATTTCATGAAACATTGACAAGTTTTATGCATTTGCACTCTTGATGATTTGTTGTACATTTGCAATTGTTTTCACACTATGTTGGGACACAGAAGCTTCAGATAGCAGCAGGCTTTCATCAACGATTTCGCGTGATGAGCAAAAAAACTGACGAAACACGCATGCTAAAAACGCATTGGTCATTCTTAAATTGCTCCGAAGTGCATCTGGAAAAAAGCCCATTTCCTTCGCGCGTAATGATTTTTCACACGCGTCAGATAGGTACCAGTTGAGTAAATAATATCCAAGTGGGAATTGTGATCACCACCGACACCACCCTTTGCTAGTGGCCTTCATAAGAAAAAATTAAAACCTGACAAAACAATTGTTTACGCACCAAAAAGTGTTCGACTTTTATGACCTCTGGAATAACTTCCCAATCCTGCAGATAATCGGTAAGCCCAAAACAAAAACGGTTGGCAATTCTAACATCGCGCTCAGTGAAAAGGCTGTCAGAGAAGAACCCGATTAAAGTTCAGACACTGTTGAAACTGAGGTATTAGTATTTTCTGAATGATCAGAATTCTGAACACCTCGACTAAACGGGGAAAACACTGAATAATGAGTGAAAATTCTCCCAAATCTGATCATTTGGATCTGTGGACGTTGTGGCTAAAAGATAGGTTGTTGGTGTGAAGACGTGTGGTTTCGGATTGTACTGACTCATAGATAAATATACTCAGTGTTCTATCTGAACCATCGTGTTGAGCAGATACAAGGGGAATCGTGAATAGATAAAAAAGCGAGTTGAACAATTAACGAAACAAATAATTAAATAGCGACGCAATTAACGAACAAATGAATGAATAGGGAAGCAAATGGATGAGCCAAGTGAATAAATAAGCAATTAACCAATGTTAAACTGAATAAATAAAAAATGATAGTTATTTGCACTGCAGAAAAACCACCAGTCAAATAACATCTGATGGCCGGAAAACGTCTAACGGGGCACAAATTCAACTGAAGGAATTGGAGCCTAGATGCAAAGAAGCCATTGTACATTTTCAATTCTATTTAAAAGCCGAGAAAATAATGGAAAATCAAAATCTTTATCTCTGCACCGAGAATACGCTCGTCGAATGACTTCTTGTGATAGGAGATTAGTTGGGAAGTGCGTACATGGCTTTCAACGGTGATCTACATGGTGGTGCTCTTAAAAGCTGACTTTACTCCGAATCTATTCCCAACTGAAATGTGTCGCCTACTCCGAGGAGTAAAGCGCAGCTGGCCTACGTTGACTTCTCTCCGTTTGTTTCTCATAGCATTGCCGTGTGAAAAATGAGGTATGAAAATACACAGATATAATACCACTTAACAAAAGCAGGCACTGTCTACGAAAGCGATTTTATGGCTAAAGTAGGTAAGCAGAATTGTCTATCAGATTTGTTCAGTATATCGTCTGCTGCTGACTTATTGCAAAAGGTCCAGTAGCCGGAACAATTCACCAGCGGCAGACAGTACTATTTGGCACCTCGTCTAGGGATCGTGCCTCTCTTCTGACATGCAACAAAATGGACAAAATTCGGAAATGAAGCAGAATGTTGTTGTCTAGTACGCCAGATTAACCACAATTGTTACGACAACAGCATTCTTTACCAACTGAAATTTACCGGGACAAAAAGGAAAATAGGTCAATTTTTAAATTATTCGGGAAATTTCTCACATTTTGCATTTTTCCACCGTAGTTTGTGTTCTCACACTTCTGGCCGGTGTGACAAAAATGTTGCATTTCTTAACTCGTAACATTCTATTGGGGAAATAACATACCGGTACAGATTGGCTTTTTAAAAACCAATTGAAAATTCGTTACTGGAACCAAGCATTTTTTGAAGAATTTAATGTGGGATTTCGAGTGAACGAGCTTTGACGAATTTCGCACTGCGAAACTGCCAACCTATGCCAATTCCCTAATACCTCCCAGTGGAAGGAGAATGAAAACTAAATTATATCCAGATTTATCCACGTGTGTTAATTTTATCTTGAGACGTCTCACAAACATGTAACTAGCTTTGCGATATTACATCGGTCCATGTGAAGTTTACCGTGAGCGAATTGGCTCACGGCTATCCACTAGCAACTTTCCGATCTCGGTCCGCCCTCGTGAAAGGCTTAGCAGCCGATAAAACAACTTGGTTCGACTCGGATGGACATTGACGACCGATGGAACGTCAGAAGAGTTCCTATTAAGCTACACAGTATTAATCGTAATTATGAACATGAACCAGCAGGGTTAAAACTTGGGATTGCAAGGATCATTTTACTTTCACCACTGGGGATATTGTCAGTAGTGCATAATAGTGGATTTGCAACAGACTGTATAAAAGTGAACACAATCTTAATCTCCGTACACAGAAGTGATCTATCGCCGGATACTCATGTATCGTCATCAGAATAAAAGATTTTGGATGTCCTTAGAATGGGCACAAAGGTTTAATTTCGTAACATATTGCACTTCAACTGTGTCCAATTTAACTTCGCGTTACAAGGTGAATTTGCTTCATTTTTCGAGGACGACTTAACCGAAATTGGTTTCACTGTTCCCAGAGGGCGTTATGAACTAGTATTTTCCATACTAATACTAATTTCATAAGCGTTGCTTAACACCCACTAGCCATCGGTTAGAAACCTCGATCTGTTTCTAACGGCCGTCACCCGGGAAGGGCTGAATGCACATTTCTTCGTTAAAATCACAACACATGACGAGGTCCACATGAGACTACAAATTTACTTTTAAGGTCAGATGGCTCACATACACCGAGCTCGTTAAAGTTATACATTGTCTAAAAACATGTATTTCTAAGGGTCTGTTATGTAATAAGCAGTCTGGGCCCACTGGATGATTGGTACGAATTAATAAACAACAAAAGTCTACAGTAATAATAACTCAGACATAAGAAAGAAATCAAGTGCCCAGATATGATACAAATGAAGTAAGGCCGACCTCTATAAATTACTGGAAAATAGAAAATTGATTACCACTCCATTATTCCTCGAACCCTTAATTTTTGTTAGGATCAAACGTTTTCGCTTAGAACTCCAATCGTTCTTAGTAGCTGGACCACCAAACAGCAACTGCTCATCATTTCCTTTTAATCACACAATACGAATAATTTTATACTGAATCGGCCGTCCCACGGGACAGTCAGGATCCCGTTGTCATTGCTTTGTGCAAGGTGGACGGCGATAAGTGGGGTGCTGCTGAAACTTTCTGTTTTGGGTTCATGTCTCACTGCCTTGTTCACTAGACGTTTGGTTTAAAAGCTTTGGTTATGGTTCCTAAAAAAAGTCGTTTCTGCGGTGTGGACAGTAGCGGAGTATGCTTCTCTCCAACACCTCCAGCAAGTAATAAACTTTACCTTTCAAACAGCGGGACCGAATAATGTTACAAAATATTGGGACTCAGTAGGTTCATCTGTAAGTAATAAAAATACATAGGCAGGGAATAAGCTGATCACATTTTTTCTGTCTGTGTATTCACTTTACTGGGACGCCTTCAGTGTTCGCACACCTAACCAACTTACCCAAAACCCTTGTAACTTTCAAAATAGTTACGTAATGCGTCTCTAAAATGCGCTTGTGTTAACCCAATTTGGCATTAACTTCTCACTGCTAAAGCACTGCCTGTTTGTCTAACTTCATTGTTCCCGTGCTTGGGTGATCCCGTTTTTAAGGGCTCCTCGTCAGGCTGATTGCGTAATTGCTCCAGGCACAAGGACAGAGCATACATTGTGGAACTGGATCTTAATCAACAGTTATTCCTGTGCAGTTGCGTTGGACGGTTCTTCAAGGGCCAGTGGCAGTCGACTGAAGCGTCGTTGTCTGTTTGTGATATCCGATTGCAACTTTCCTGAGGTCAGAGGGCACTTCTATCGGGACTTGTTCCGACACCTGCGAAGCATATATTAGACCGATGTTGTGGTCGCTGCTCGTGGTATTAAAGCCCAAGCTGGCTACTTAGCAGAAGCAGAAAGGCACATCGAAGGTTCATTTGTCATCCCAGCTGATCGCACAGATTACGATGACCGTGCCACCCAATTTTGTTCCGACTACAGAGTGCTTCTGGACTCCATAAACTATCTTCATATAAACAACATCGTCACACTTTTCTAATTTATTGGGTAATACAGCTCAAGCATACGAACGTGCATTGAATTTGAGCAGTTGATTGTTTAGATCGTGTGTTACAAGCCCACGAATCGACTCTTTCGGTATATACTGATCTTCGAGGCATGCAATGGTTGGAAGATTTGGTCGCGTTGGTCATTGAATGATGTAGTGAAGAGGTAGGAAAACCTTAATCAGTAGGCTTCCTCGGGTGGGTGGGGCTAAATAACCAGGTTGGGGTCCACGACAACCCCGCTTGATGGTTGGAGAATTCAGCCGACATTAGTCGTCGTCACTGCCAGGTGACGTTGTTACTTTTGAACCAGTTCTGGCTTCGTCTCTTGATCCTCTAAATCCTTTACAGTTCTCCGGTGCTACGAGATGGCAACCAAAACTAAAGCACTTTCGTGCAAGTTTGCCGACAACATAAACTGAGAATAATTTGTTTTCATCCGTCTTTACATGTTACCAATGACCATCGGCGGTGTGGATCAGTCAAAGACTGTTGACCATGGTGGCTCACGTCTGAAGACGCGGAATGCGTTTTCTCCTGTTGTTGCATTTGCTTGCGCTTATTCTGTCTTTGCACTAACGCGAAAACCACTTCATCCTGCACAGCTGCCTAGAGCCGGGAATCAAACACTCGAGACCCACTCAATGCTTTCCAGATGGTCAGACGCACAATCAAATCTCCAGGAGCTGACTGAACGCTGGAAGTAGGTTAAAGAAGCCCTTCACTCAGTGGGAACTGCCACTCTCCACTGCGTGTCTTTAGGAGGCAGCAACAACGGATAACTTTGAATCCGTTTGCTCTGCTGGATGCTAGCAGATCCGTCCTCTGAGAGGCCACACAAAATGAAATGTATAACTTCTTGAGATGACGTCCGCATAGGAGCCTGGGAAATGACCACAAACAGTGGTAATTAGAAAAATGCAAGGAGATGGAAAGAGTGGCAGTTGTTGGAAGTAATCGCAATCTTTACCGACTGAGTCGGAGTGCTCTTTCGCGAGGGTCAAATGCAAGTGAAATAATCAAGAAATCCAACGGGTTCGTTGATTCACTTTTAGGAGCGCTGTCTACAGCACTGAACAGAACATTTCAAGGGAAATTTGGTAGGTGCACTACGATAACGAGCTCCCAACTTTATCTACAAATCACTAATGCAGATACGTGCCATTCCTCATCCAGAAATGGGGAACATCATGAAGGCAAGTATTATTAAATGGCTTAAGTCAGCTACAACAAGTGAACGGCCTCCATCTTCCTTCAAGGAAGGCGGTGAAATTTTGCGATTGCAATTAACGAACCTCTTGTGATCAGTTTGAGCGAAAGATAAACTACTGTGCACTGGCTCGAATTTACAATTGCGATGGTTTGCAAGAAAACTAATAGGACTTTGGTGAAAATCGTTACTGACAGGCGATATTCCGCGTCGATTATTTTGTTCTCACGAAGGGTTTGTGCATGAGAACGAAACCGAATTCCGATCCGGACAGAGTGTGCCAATCAGGCCTTTATACTGGTGCACATTTTAGAACACAAGCGCACATTTCACTAACATACAACATGTTTTCATTTATGCGACGGTGGTATTCGGTTTAGTCGATAGCAAAATTCCGTGGCGCTTTCATTGAAGGGCATACCAGTGTAATCCACTGCACGTTTCCCTCTGTATTCAAATAGCCGAATTGGACTTACTACTTACGTGGATCTTTCACCCAAGTTGTCCAACCCCATCGCTTGCTTCCAAGATTTAGTACGGAAGGTTGTGGGAGTGAGCGTAGTGGCAATGATATCTGCTCAGACAGAAAACCGTCTTGCTCAGAATATGTGAACTACGTTGTGCCACTGAGCATCCGAGTAAGTTGCAGATTTTCCTGAATCACCGAATTAAGAATATGCGAGTGTATGGGATGCATTTTTACTTTTAGAATGTATGGTGCAGTTGCAGAACAAGACTAGCTCGAAGCCAAACCCTAGTCGCGGAGAAGAATTGGATGGAGCAGAGAGATTTGAATTATTCGGGCAGTTATATCCCACCCGGTCGTAGCAAATCGGATGAAATACATTCGCACACACCACAGGCACAACTGACGTGCACTAGGTTGATACACGTGTTGCATTGACGTGACATCCGCTATCGATCAAAGGTCGACTGTACGAAAGAAGACTAGAGTTGGTCCTAATACACGGTTCAGAAACATGACCATTAAGGACAGATGTACAAAGACTGCCGGTATTTAAACACTATTGTCTTCGAAGTATTGGTACAATAAGGTGGAAGAGGTCTATCTGTAACTCAGAGATTAGGCGTAAGGCACTCGGTCCTAGGTTTTATGTTTAAGGAGAACTACATGTGAGTAGGTTAAGTTGACTGGAATATTTTTGTGCATGCCCTCGTTCTACGCTGTCCTTCGAGGCAGGTAACGGTTGGAAGATGGATCGAAGCGGCTAGTCGATCATGTGACAAAAATGTGTGCGAACCATAATTACTGGATTATCTCAAGTAGACTTACTCAGACCACTGGACCGGAGTCCACGGGATCCACTCACAAAAGATAGTTTGCTGCAATAGGTGATAAGTCTGAATCCGGCAATATGTGATGTTCTTCCGTTCATTCTCTTTACATTCATGTGTAGTTCGTTAACCAACAGTGCTGCAGTTCATCACTTATTCTCGATAGGGTTTTCTCTTTGGATTACACCACGGTGTGCGGTATCAGATAAAAATGGAGCATGTTGCTGACAAGTTAGTGGTTGTAAAGTTGAAATATCAGTGAACCATTTCAGAAAATGTGCAGTCACATGTAGAGTTGCAATTTCCAGTTTCTGATTATCCACAGCTTTGTTATAACTTGATGTGCTAGAATTACTTGGGGCAAATATTATTGTACTGTTCTATGTTAGCAAAAATCCTTTACCAATTGGTAATTTAAAGATAAATCAGGATTACGAATCCAAACAAAGCACAGGCCGTCCCATTTCTACTCGAAGAATTCACTCTGAAGTGCCGTCAGAAGCCGAATACAATTCCGTATCCAAGCATAGCTTGCTACGCTAGTTTGGACTTAAGCGAACAGGAGAGCAGCAATGGGCAAGAGGAGCTGCAAACAGCTTACAGAGCCTGACTACTTGGCCCGTTTGAGTAGCTTGGTTAGATTGATGTGTTGGAGTCAGACGAAAGAGGCGAGTCTAATTCCAAATCAAGTTCTGATCCGAGTGTATTTTTTACAACGATTAGTAAAAATATCAAAGTAGTGCCTCAGTGAGTCAAGATTTCTTACACATGTTTGCAAATCTATACTTGTGGGTGCATCACATCTACCTTCAAAGGGTCAAGAGCCATAGACTGAAATTAAGGTGGTTTTTTTTCTTAGACCAGCTATCTTACATTCAACCAAAAGTTACGTTTATAATCGCCATAGATAAACTGTTGAATAGGAAGCAAAAAAGGTCCTTCGAATTAGAAAAAAGTGAAGAGCAGATTATCGGAAATGTATCAAGTTCTTCGATGAATAAGGACAAAGCTGAAAACGGCTTAAGACCCGATAACAGTGTTTCACAACGGCTGTATTTCCAGAAGCGCCAGAAAAGTGCTATAAATTAGATTCTGGTGAAACCTATCAGTTCGGATTGCACAAATATAGGGATTTCTTGACAAGAAAGCATTGGGTAAACATTCCTGACCAGCGGAAATGACCGTGAAACCAGTTGTGTGTCTCCCGGGGAAATCTTATTCAATCATTCACATACTACTTGCTATATATATATATATGTATGTAAATAATAGGTGGGACTCATTAGCTGACCAACGTTTTTTACTTTGTTCTGAGAAGTCAAATATATCTACGGAGCCATCTGAAAGTCGGTATCATTTCTACTAGTGTCCATGGATATATATGCACATATACACAGATACCACCGTCTGTCGTGAATTCATTCTGCTGGGATCCTGAAGGTTCTAGAACTTATGAGATAAAAAGGAACATCAGCAAATATTATTTCCAATTTTCTCTTATTTCATCTGTTTGTAGAACGTGATAAGGCCAATTAGACATGACTGAACTTGGCTGTCAGAGTAAACTCACTGGAATAAGAAAAGTGAAAATTTTACGCAATAAAAAATTCCCATAAACTTGTTCAGATAGGTCTTATGGGATGTATTCTGCCTAGTTCATATCAACGAATGCTAATTAGCTTGCTTATTCCATGAAAACACTTATTTTCTCATGTAGTCCAAGCAGGATTAGTACCCTATTTACAAAGTGAATGTAATCATTCAACAATTGAGATGTTTCACGCTAACCGAGGTTCATTAATCGTTATTGACCATGATCAAGACAATTTCTAGTTTGCAGAGGTGTTGGTTCACATCGAAGTTGAACTTGCGTCAAATTCATTAAAATGCGCTGCTCCAATTGATTGCACTGTTATCGTGACTTACAAAACCATGAGCTAGAAACAGGGGGTTGTGAACTGAGTAAAAAACTTTCCCTAACTTACATTTCTGTGCCCAATCCTGACCAGCCTTGTAAAATAAACAAGGCCAAGATTTACATAAAATTATACAAACAAACTTAGCTAAACACACGTCGTGCACGCAAGAGATCAACTATAAGCATTATTGATTATTGATTTAACTTGTTAAAATTTCGAAACAGAATTTCATTTCTCTTATCCTTAGGCTGATTATTATCAATATTTCACCCACTCATGTCTCCAAAAGGAGAAATATTATCTAAATGCTTTAAGTTCCAGTCGATACGCAGTATGGACTAACAGCCATAAAGGCAGGGAATACAATTATTTGACGCAGCGGTATACCGATCCGCTTTTTCTTACGTTCTCCGTTGGTCAAAACGTAGGGTTCATAAATTAGAGAAAGTTAGTATTCAACAGAAGACAACAGGCCGTGTAAAATCATGGTCAGTTCAGGAATATGGTTCAACATAAAAGCATACCATAACATGATTTTTGAGTTGATCGGGGATACGTCTTTATGCCCCGATGTGATAGTATATGCCCATTGGAAAAGTAGAAATCGTAAAACACCATGGTTCATGGAGTAAAAATAACCACGTTTTCGCTCACCGCATCAGAAAGACCAAAAACACTGTGGGACAGCTGCGAGCCTATCAGTTGTCAGCGCTTATGAATGCTGTATTTCTTACCCTATACACATCCACTTGTTGTGGTCTAACCTCACTTAGATGTCCTTAGCAAGCTCGTGATTACCCTTGGTTGATACATAACTATGGCTGCTAAAATAGAATGTCAACAGAATTTGTAGCGCACCTGCTTGTTGAGTAATACTAATTCTTAGTTGTCGTTTCACGGCTTCGTCGTTTCTCCCGAAAAACCAGGAATTTGAACAGAAGCATTTTGTGCCCTATAATGTCACATTCGCGCGTAAAGTCTGCTCGTGACGTTTACTGCATGAGTTTCGGCAATACCTATGGGCAATTACTTGAATATATGCGTAATAACTTATTGCACATCAACTCCCATTAGATACATGGCCCAAGGGGGAACACAGTACTAGAAAAAAAGAAAAAGCGACGTTGTGTAGGGTTCGCCATCTACTTTAGTTCTGTTAGATGCCTGATCCCCATTGTCGATTGTCTACTGTAATTCATGGCTCATCTGTAAGCGTGGCATTACTCGGTTGTCGAAGTCAACGTGGGCAACTGCTTTAGAATCCGTGGATTAGCCGAGCAAACTTATAAACCACTATGATACGCACGATGGTCATAAAACTCTGGAAGATTTTATGCTCGCATTGGAGTGAACTTCGGAGGCATAAATGTTTACATTCAAGCAAAAAACATTCGCTCAACAACACTAGAAACAGAAAAGTGGACTGAAAGTCTAGAAAAACAAAACAACTCGAGGACTTGATGCAATGGGAAGGGCAAGAGCATAAATCGTGATTGAATTGCATTTCAGTCAATACTCTGTCTTTTGGCTAAATGTAAAACAGAACTGGTTTACAGTAGATAAACCGAAAAATAGAACAAGTTCTCAAATGACAGTCACATACATCACAGACATCACAGGGCACTGGATGTATGTCGGCTGGGTGTACATAATGGGTAAGCTTAGTGCAAACTTCAAAATGACTGTCAATAAGTATGAAATGCAGATCGTATGAGTGATGTAATGAATTATGCGGGTTATCATAAGGTTGCGATGTGAAAGCTCGAGGTCTATTTTTAGGCACTAGAAAATATCACGCGGATACAAAGGCGGGTAGATGTAGTTGAAGATGATAGGCTCTGCGATCTGATGCCGTATGAGGTTGCGAATTTGGAAAGTCAGTCGCTGTAACTTACCAACCTGGATCCAATATGTAGTGACAAATGAAGGTTGTCGCTTATAATGACTTCTAAATATCTGATGATCGGCTCTAGAAAAGGTCAAGTAGTACTCCAAACACTTGGAAGGAATCATTTTGAGGTTAGGGTTAGAGGAGACGAGTTCAGTGATTGGTAAAAATTATGTGAATTCGTTGAAATAGGCATCACCCAAATTCGAAGTACACAACACGCCTACGTTCAAGGCTTTGGAATACTATGGAAAAATGAACATGGATATTAAGAAAAGTGCACGAAATGGCATTACCTCCACCCCATTTTTTCTCCGAAACCGAGTGACTGCAGATGCCTAACTTTGTTATGCTGAGGAATCAATCCACGAATTTCAAATCCGATCAAACCAAAGCGCATAATCCCAAAATGTGACACTCCGGATTGATAGTTAAAACAACGACCTAGTTGTGAAACAACGACTTGGAAGCACACTAAAATTATATCAAAACCTCCCAGATCTATGTGGGTCTTCACTGAATTTTTCAACGGTTCACTTCCATGCTTCAGCACAAAGAAATGCGGAGTCTGAATGTAACCATCCGAATAAGTTAGCAGAAGTTTGTCTATCCAAATTTTCAGTGCATCCTACTTGCAGAGATGTTTGTAGGTGAATGTCAACATGTCACAGTTGAGGCAAAACCTTCGTTATTTTGTTTCGAATCGAGCCAAGTTAAGTTAAACAAGGCTTTTATGAACCCGATCGAGGATGAACTTGCAACTCAAGCAAGACCGTATGACAAAAATGAACGGGAAATATAAACACATACAGGCACCTACAGGAACGAAAGCAGCAACGTCATGGACGAATAGTGAAAGGGAATGAGCAAACGGCGAAACAAACATGGTTGTCTGATTGCTTTACTAACCGAAGCCAATGCAGACGATTGGGCGGTAAAAGTTCGAAACCAGTTGGTCAACAACTCGGGCGCGCCTGAGGGTGCTGTTCTTTTACGGAGTCTCTTCCCTGTTCACATCAGCAACTTATCAACTAGATTCCCCTGTGAACTGTTTAAGTACGCTGATGATGTTCCGTTCTGTCAAGCCGTCTTCGGCAAACGATGATTTTCAAAGTCTTTCTAACAACTTATCTTCCATCTACTTTTTAAATCTTAACGCATCTAATTTTTTCAAATGCCTGTTCGCTCTTTTATCCATCGATTCAAAACCACTTACCGAGAGTTGATCTGGAAATATCTAGGGGTTTTCTCATGAATAGAAATCTGAAAACGAACTTCTCACATTTCCATTTGTGTAAAAGATTCTCTTGGAAGGTTGTCAGTTCAAATCAGATTGGCTTCGAAAGGACACAGTGAAACATGCATCACGGTCCCAGTTTGTATATCACATGTTTTTTTCAAATTATTCTTCCCTTATCCTGTTGGTTCCTTCAGCATTTACTTACAAAAGATTTTAAAATTCCTCGCCAGGGGCCATACAATTATTAGCTGAGTTGTCCTTTAATCTGTGTATCAGCACTGTATCGCATGTGAGAAATTTGCCTTAGAAAATTATCGCAGATCCCACGATCCTTTCTGCAAACGATCTTTCAAAATGCTGTCTCTCTAGTTCAGCAATCACCCACTTTTCTGTCTATACTCTCTAGAATAATATCTGGTAGGACCCATGTTCCATATTCAGCACACATCGTTGAACACCGTGAACCGTGTTTTAGCCGAATCTCCTGAGCAAACATACCATAACGTGTTAAATCACTCCTTCGATAATTATATTTATTTCGTTTCCCACAAGGTGGTGGTGTGAAATCTTTTTTTATTTTTTCTACAAGATTTTGACTGGATTGCGGCATTTTAGTACGCAAAGGTCCATAAAATACAACAGAGATAAAATCGACTGTCTCCAGCCTTTGATTGGGGGAATCTCATGACCCCGAACCTGTCAGCTTAACAGCAGCTGCACGAACCAGTCCACTCGTTACAGACTTCATACCTTGTGACTATGTCATTGACTGGCCACCCCTAATCATCCTCCAACCATTACCTGTCTCGAGGAGCAGTATACGACGAGGCAGTCGTTCTGTGGCCATGCGCAAAACATCATCCAACCACCACAACCTATTCTAATTAAATGCCCTTTCTGACGATTGAACTTTAAGACCCAGAACCTTACGTCTAACTGAGAGAATTTTCCCACCATATTGTACAAATATTAAGAAGAAAGCGTTGTCTCAACACCAAACGTTTTCGTTGATCTTCTGCTCTCCACCGACATATTTCGGAGCCATAGAGCAATACCGATCTCACTGCTGCTATATACAATGGACCTTTAGCTGATAAACGAACGCCATGCCAACGCAGCAGATATCAATCTGGCCTTCTGTATGCGCGAAGACAATTCGTCTGATATACGATCACCGGGTGAGATACAACTGCCCAATTTATTAAATCTGTCCAACAATCTAGTTGTTCCCCTGGGAGAGCAAGGTTCGGTTTTGATTCAATCCAGTCATGCGACAGCATTTTCCATTTCGAAGGTGCAAAACTCACACCGCATATACGTACACCACAGTTGAAAAGACCGGAGAAAACCTCCAACTTACTTGAGTCTTCCCTAAGTAGCACAACTTCGTCCGCATATTTTGATTCAGGTAGTTTCCTGTCTGAGCAAATAGCAATGCCACTATTCCCACAAGAGCAGTCTATCCCCATAACCATCTTAATGACAAAGTTAAAAAGGAACGGTGGAGTAAGGCAGCCATGACTAACACCAGCTCTCGTAAGGAACTCGGGTGAATTATGGTCATAAGCACGACTCGACTTCGGCTGATCGCACGCAGAGACTGGATGCGTGGAATGAATTTCTCTGGTACAACATTCAATGAGAGACCGCCAAAGAACTGCACGATCGACTGAGTCAAATGGCGCTTTCAAATCAAGAAAGACAGAAATCGTGGGTATGGAGAGTATGTACCTGTTTCAGGATTTATCGCGAAGTGCAAACCCGACCGAGAAGGAAACTGGCTTGATTCTCACGCACAAACCTTTTGTAAGTATGAGATAATCGAGGAAGGATGATGCCTGCAGGCAATATGAACGCAATGCTTATTAAACTAACTCCTCTGCAGTTTTCACACGAGGGGCTATCACTTTTCTTGTAAATCGGCACAAACACCGATCCACGCCAATCCTTAGGAATCGCTTCCCTTGCCCGAATCGACCCCAGTAGTTTTGTTAACTCCAATGTTAACACAGCCATCACCCTTGAAGAAGGACTGTAACAACCCTTCTGGTTCAGCTGTCTTATACCTTTTAAGAAAACCAATTTCCTTCATCAAGTCCATTTCGAATGGAGGACTGATGTCCACGTGCACTGGTTCACTTGCAGGCATAAGTGGAATTCCACTGTAGCTGTGAGCCAAGTGAACTGCTCCCTTTTCCATTGTCCATGGACAACAACACTGAATATACCTGTGAATTCTTTTGCAACGATCAGGGAGTTCTGGAGATTCCGAATTTCGATACTTTTCGTTCTGACCGGGAGAGAATATCAGAGAAAAGTAAAACTTCAGAGTATAAAGTGCGGAGCAATAAACTGAAGAACAAGTTTACGAAGTGCACGTAGTTTTCTAAGCCTCGAACACAAAAAACGCGAGGCTTATTTGACTTAAATTCCCTCGGGGATCGGGCGGTTAATCAGGCGACATGCCTTGGATTTGAGTCATTCGACCGCCAGTCACTTTCGCTGTCCAGCAGAGTTGCAGTGTCCACTACCCTTGCCTGGATGTTGCGTAAATTGTTGTATCACTGGTAGAAAGTAGAGACAAAAGGATGAATGCTAAGGAAGCACTAGACTGGGCAGATTTGCTTCAGGAAAAATTATGGCGTTAGACCAGGGGAACATAACAGACAAAATGAGCCTGGTGAGTGTATTTTTGCTAATTGGAAAAACAGAATGCGGCATACCTCAGACCTGACTGAAGGTCAAACAGATCAGCATATTTGAAACGGTGAAAAACCAAAACCTGAACTCGTTCATTTTATGTTGCACGTGTTGTGCATCATTGGTTACGGGAACCTAGTCGTTTGGAATAGTTTATATTGATCTGAAAAACATGGCCTAGTATGTGCTTCGAAAGTTGCCTTTTCCCACAACCCACGTAAGTACCATCAAACCATGCTATCTCTAGCATGGTGATGACGTGACAATTTCAAGTGCTACTGTGTCACATCTATCAGAAACAAGACATGTTGTGGGAGATGGATCAGCACCCCGTCATGTCATGTTCCCAAAAACAAATCATGAGCAGTTAGAATGAGAACGCTAGCAAAGGCAGAAGCGATAGCTGTTTTTTTACCTAATGCGAACCACTCCAAGTGATTTGGCTTACACGATCACAGATCGATGGTGTGCACGAAAACAGTTAGTGCGAAAATCATCGGCCGGTTGCGTAATCTTAACAACTCCGTTAAAGCCTTGTTTATTCCCGAACCACCAATCAATGCTCTCATGCCAGACTTTCTCTACTCATTTTAATCGACGAAAATGACATTTCTTTGATTGAATAACCATTCTGCTTTCCGTCATCCGCATTTGGGAGAACCAAAGGTCAATTTATCGGAAACAGACTTGCCTAAATCCTGTATTCTGATCTAAAAAATTGTTCCGTCAGTTTTATTTGTAACTTAAGTGCTTCAAGACACGGCATTAAACTACTCCAGTGAAAATCATCGAAGCTTTTTCAACCCTTTTGGCAATCTCGGTTATCCGACTGTGTCATTCCCCTCGTTACTTTGGAATTATGTCAAGAACGTGAGTGAGTGAAAAACGTGCACAAGACTTCTCAAAAGTACATGTGCTCGCAGATTGTAAGGCGGTGATAAGATAATTAGTGCGTCTTAAATAACGTACACACAAATTTGCTCACGCAAGATGGAACAAATATTTCAAGCCTATACAAACGAGACTTCAATAAGTCAGTTGAATGCGATTTCCGAAATGTTTTAACGTAAGTCCGGAAAATTCTGACAGAGTTCCGAAGGAACGTTGGAAAGGATAGAGAGATCGAACTCCAGGAGAGTGATTATTGGTCGAATTTATGAATATCACAGATGTTTCATGCTTAATCTGGGATTCCAGACATGAACTTTGATTTTACTTTATTCTAACTGAAACTGAGATAAGTCGCCTCTAATTAAGTAACAATGGGAAAACTTAAAGATTAGTATGAAGATCGGCACGGCCGTTCATACCATTTGATGACACCTGATTTCACTGGATGGACAACGCAGAAGAAAAGGATGGCTTAGTAAATGTGTCTGACAGTAAAATTTATCGCATACAATTCCTGTCCCAAATCCAAATCATAATGAAGTGAGATTCCAGAACATTTTACCTGTTAGCTTGGAAATTTCAACACCATAGCTTTAGATCAGTACACTGGTAAAAAAAACTCTCAAAAAGAAAACAAATTTCGCCTTCCCAATCCGAAGCGTGTCAGCAAGACGCGACCTACATCTAATTCCGGTCTGAATGACCTTGAAAGATGCACATTAAAAGGAGGTGGTCAATGGTGCGTTTGTGTATAATCACGTACTGCTGTTTAACTTCTGATACTTCCGGTGCAATTAACCTAACAACGGACCGCTGACCCGAGAATGTGGGTATCCATATCAACCGGTTGTGTGGTCAACATTTGTACCGCGCGTTCCTCCGCAAACGAATAAATAAATGTTACATTAAACATTACTACGCAATTGGGTGAAAACGGAGCGTGGCGGCGCTTCAGACATGCAGGGTAGTCTTCTAAATCGACTTTTTAACAAAAACAATATTTGTAAAACTATAGGGTGAAAACGAATATTACCACAATAAGTGGGTAGCAGCTTAACCATAATACGTGTGTCCTAGACACCAGCAGTTTTGTTTGACTCGCTTAGCATTAAATGGCAGCATAAAAGCCGCGCATAGTTTGCTGGTGAGTATCTGTGAAGGCGAACTCATAGAAGGCTCTCGGTTCATCCGCGGACCTGGATCGAAAGCTAAGGTGTTTGCGGCAGAACGGTGTGTATCTTGGCGGCGAGATTTTCCAATTAATTATATGACAATTATGAAAAGCAGCCTAACAATAACGACCAGGCTGGTTTTGAAAAGCCCAAACAGACTGTTATTTTCGCGCGCTAGGCAGATCAATTAACTAAATAACCAGAAAGTATTTGAACATGAACAAGGTTACATAGTAACCTAGAGATATGACTGGATCAGATGAACCTATTCGATGGAAGTTGGAGTGGAAAAATTGTGTTGGCGATAATTGTATCACATAACGTTGTTGTGGAATTCAATCAATACCAGATTGGCCGCTGTGTCCCGGTGGATACAAAGGCGGACGAGGCATGAGGTTCGTGTTGTCATAGGAGATAAAACTGACAACGAGATCGTGTCTTGATAGCGTCATCGGCTTATGTAGATGGCACATTAACCAAAGAGCGCTAGCATCTTGGACCATTGGAAAGTATTTATTACATGGGTGGGAACATTAACTGACCCCAAAGATACCTATACTAGTCCATAACGTATCTGGCTGGAAAAGTATTTTCATGAGTTAGATCCCAGTGAGGTTTTCTTGTGATACCAAATCTTGGTCCGGTCAACTGGGAGCGAGCTAAGGATAAAAATGTTCGAATCAGAATTGCGAATCCGATCAATCGACTATTAACTGAATACAATCGGTAATGGACTTTTAAACTGGTTACCTCAATGCATCAAGGGACTAACTATATAGTCAAGGCGCAGCATTATCAGTCTGAATCCGCAAATTCATCGAGACGGCACTCGTATCAATTCATTTGATGAAGTTTGTCACGCTGCCAGGAGCCTGTGCTCAAGAACACTCACTTATCCCAAGGTGAAACAATGTACCATGGATCCTAGGCTAATGAAGAAACAGAATATTTACTTCGCAGACCAGTTAAAAAGTAATTATTAGGATGTTACGTGTGGATACGGTTTTCAACGACCATATGGCACAAAATTAATGCCACATTCACTAGGAATAGGATGATTTCCCAGTCTATCCTCCGACTAGTATATCAAAGATGAATAACCCAATGGTATTTGTGGCCAGATTGAGCCGTTTATCTGTGAATGCAGTAGTAAATCGTTATCTTACCCATCTGGGACGATATGATGGCTTCATGAGGCAAGTGGAAGAGCATTATACGCGTGACAGAAAAGCCATTGTAGGATCTCTCAAGTCAAGTGGTTGACCAAATTCTCGTACTCGGCTTTTTCAGGCATATGCGGAACTGCTCAATGTTGCAAAAACATGATACAATAGAACTAATTGTAGTGTCTGATTTCATCAACTTTTAAACAGAAATTAATGACTACCCACATATGGCAGTCGAATCCCTGAAAGTCACAGTGATTAAGAAATGCACGTCGACTGCTTTCTGGCAGTTCTGGTGAGCTATAATGACTGGCGATTAAGAAACTTTCTTGTGTAATTGATGGTCCGCAGTTCAACAGACGTGCTGTGTTCAAGCATTTAATGAGTGGATTAGACGAAAATACAGAAACCGTGACGAGTATGAAAGACTTGCGGGGTTAAATAAACGTGAAATTGCAAGCATCATACGGAGCGAGCAGTTGTTCGCATTTTTGCGACAAAATTCTCGTACAAAAGGTCTAAACGATATGGTTTTTCTATCCTCCATACAGACAATTACCATAAGAAAGAACGGTTTTCGACTACAACTTACAGTTTATTAAGACACTAACAGTCGCCAAACTGCGGATGGGATGTCGCATTTTCGTTTCCATTCGAATTGTTGCTTTCGTGAAAAATCCTGTGTCCATTTCATTTACTTAATATATCTATGCGTATTCATAAACTCTACCACGGTCAAAAACGACAGCGACATGTCACAGAAACGGACTTTTCAGTACGCCTATACGGCGTTTTTTGAGTTTGAGAGTTCCGCATGCCTTGAAGAACTGTTATGATGTAGCTACATATGGAATATCATTTACACCAATTAGCGACATTATATCTATCCTGGGATGTAGTTGTTTTACTTGGGAGGGAGGAGTTTATCTCCCGCAGTGAAGGGAGGGATGACTGACTGTAGTACACTGAGATACCTCTTAACGGCAACGCAAAACCAAAATTACGACAGCGATGCATGATGCAGTGTTGCGGACTGTGGTGGTCGCCACATCCAGCAGAATGACTTAACCGGTAAATTATTCCGCCGTTGAGTTAGCCGAAACCTAAGTAGAAAGCTGTTTTAATTCCCCCGGGTTTCAAATCATTAGTTAATCTATCTATCGGAAATCCCATCGAGAGTCATGTCGTCGATAAGAAGCCAATGCTCTTTATAGACTATCTCCACTCCGGATATCGCGACAGAGAAATACACGCTCAGTAATTCGTTGAAGCAGTGTCAAACATACGATCTAAACCGAAATGGCCCAAGATGGACGATTCGGGAGTACCACAGATTAATTCACCTTTATCAAAGGGTTATAGAGAAAAACGGTTGTAAACAACGGACTACCTGAGCAACATGCGAGATGAGAAGAAACAGGGGTATGTACGATGGCTAGTATTTGCTGCGGAAAGTGCACAAAGTCTTGTATGAAATAAATACAACTTGAAACATAATCAATAATCCAGTTCAAAATGAGTTCCCGGAACAGTGGGAAAAAGTACAGGCGGTGAAGCGATTAAGAAGCGGGTTCCAAAATTGATTTTTGACCTGAACGTCAGTGGAGAAGTACAAAATGCACGCTAAGTTGAGGGAATTTACGGGATGCATAATGCTGAAACGACAATCGGTGATGACTTCGGCAATGAAAACCGTTTGAAATGTATAAACTATGTGCAAATTGGATGGGTAGTTTTCGGAAACTGCTCGGATGGGAATAGAGACTTAACCGATCAATCAAAAATGAACCGGGAGTGGCCAGTAAATTGTGGCATACAATGAACTGCATCGAATCGCATTCCCGAACTCGCTATTCCAATGCAAGGTGAATGCGGAGTGTGGTGAATGAAAGTGATCGGAAATCAACAATCAAAAAGTTTGAGTATCTGTGCAGTCTTCTGTGGTGTGTTTATCAAAAACACCACAAGTGTCACAATAAATTCGAGTTGATGGTTTCTGATCGATCAGTGCACTCAACTTTCTCCGAGACTTGAAGCCGTTGCTGATGTGATTCGGTTTATTTGGACAATCTTCTGTTTCGTGACTGTCGAAGACAAGACAGTTGTCGCACCAACGACGTGGAGGACGCAGGCTCACAACCGCAGGATTCATGTGGCGGCTAAAATAGATGAAACAGAATATAATAAAGACTATAGTTAGGCTTAAACTCGGTCAATTTGTTTCTCAGTAATGAATTGGAAATAGTGCAACAATTACAAAGGTGATAAGCTATTTATTAGAATGGCGTGCTCGACTTCTACGTTGTCTACCCTCATCTCAATGGTATTGATTATGTGCAACGGCTAAGAACTGTAAATCGCTGATAAAAACACGACCGAACTGTCGTCGTTCTATTGGTAAGATGTTATTTACCTGATGTAAGGGTGGTTGGTACTGACTCGTGATAACCATTACCCGGGTCAGAGATCAACTAGGCCGCGGCGAATTTGCGTTGATTAAGCCAATCACTAAGGTGAGCGAGAACCATGCATGAGAAAGTCGGTGAATGCCGAGAAACCGGAAAAAGGACTGATCAGTGAGTGTTGACAACAGAAGACTAATATAAGCTATTTCGTTTTGAGTACGACGAGAACTCCATTTGGTTTTGCACAGTACAATTAGACGGAAATACAGATAAAGTGCACTGTCGTCTGACGAAAAGAAACTAGAGAAAACATGTTTTTCGTCCGCCTTCTGTTAAAAAAACAACGGCACAGAAAACATCGGGGAAATCGCAAATTAAACAGCACCTGATAACTGTGTTGAATGCAGCTTGTTTTTCATCTCGGCACAGACCCAAACAGACTGCAGCACTGACATGCAAAAAGACGAGTTTCATGACGAACTTGTCACACCTGTTCGGAAGAGCAAACGCTCTGACACTGTAGTGGTAGCAGGTGATTTTAATGCACAAGTTGGGAAACTTAGTGCATCGGAGTCCTGTTTAGGTGGGCAATGCGCCTGGCCTGCACAGCGAACAGCTAAAGCGGAAAGGTTTCTCCGTTTTTCCGTACAGACAATCGTTTGGGCTTTGTCCTGAACGAATTTTCGGCAAAGTTCGCGTCGCACAGCGAAATGGCGCTCCAACTCGACGGGTAGTCTGAGTCAGACCGACCATATCTCAGCAAGCTACCGTTGGCGCAGTTCTATCCAGAATTGCAGACTGTATTGGACCACGTATATCGAACCGGACAGTGCGCTAATTTTATTGCGATTTTTGCTTCAGCTCAACGGCCATCGACGCAGGCCACAAGAAATGGAGAGCTCATCCATGGTAGACAGCAAAGGCTAGACGGTTGGGCAGGGCACTTCAAGAATCAGTTTTGCTGGCCACACGCTATCGCATCTAGTGCGACACCTGGAGCTGTGAATCCTTGGGAGGTGTCACTTGATCCCCAACGGAAGTGGAAGTGCAGTCGAATATTCGGCTTCTGAAGAGGGGAAAAGCTGCCGGTCCCGACGACCTTCCCCCATTTCTTTTCAAATTGGGTGGAGAAGTGCTGATGAAATCACTTACCTCCTTGCTTCGTGATATTTGGAACGAGGAGCGCATTCCGTTATCGTGGGGTGAGTCACCGATTATACCCATTTTCAAGAAGGGCACACAGAGTGACTGCAGCAATCATCGTGGGATTAGTTTAATTCCGATAGTCACTAAGGCGTTAGCTTCGATAATGCTGCGTCATTTGACACGGATTCATGAGTACCATCCGCGAACAGCAAGCCGGATTTCGTCCTTGTCAAGGTCGCCTCAACCAGATATTCACTTTTCAGCATTTACTCGGAACATATGATCGATTTGAAAGGCACGTTCGACTTAGTGGATCAAACAGCGCTATTCAGTGTTCTCCACCGGAAGGGTATGCCAGCGAAGTTTGTGAACCTCCTGCGAGCATTGCACTTGTATATTTGTTGTTGTGTTAGGGTGCACGGTGATCTATCAAGTTCACTCGAAACGACCAGCGACATTCGGCAAGGGTGTTCCATCTCTCCATTCCTGTTCAACTTCGTCATGGACGAGGTGATGGAAGATGCTTTAGGAGGTCTTCAGGATGTACGAGTTGGTGGTGAGAAGCATTGTGATCCAGATTGCGCAAATGAAGTCGTGTGGCTGTTGGAATCCGCGGACCATGCACGACGCGCACTATAAAGACTCCGGAAGTCTGTAGCTCGGTTTGGAATGTGCTTTGCACCTTCAAAGTATAAAGTGCTGTTATAGGAGTGGATGGGGAAGAACTGATGATTGCATAAATTTCAACTAACATTGGAAGCTGCGTGTCGAATGATGGTAGCTCGATAGCAGAGGTAAAAACGCATATATCGAAGACTCGATTGGCTTACGCTGGCCTGATGCATTTATGGCGTCGGCCTGATATTTCAGTGAAGTTGAAAGGTCGTGTCTATTATGCCGCAAGGCATTCAGTTCTGTTGTGTGGATGCCAGACATAAAGTATGCGTGTGGGAGATGTTCGTCGGTTGGAGGTTGTCCACCATCGATGTCTACGTATTATGGCTAAGATTGGATGGAGTGGCCGAGTGAGTAATGTAGAAGTGAGGAATCTAGTACTAGGTGCTGGCTCTCATAATATCTTAACTCAGCGTATGAAGCTGAGTAGACTACGTCGGTTGGGTCAGGTATTGCGTATGACGAACACTCTTTCACCATATCGCGCCCTATTTGTGTTCCTCCTAAGGAATGGAAGAAGCCATGTGGAGGTCAACAGATGACATGGCAACGTGGAATGAGAAAATGTGCAGCGAAGTTAGGTAAAGTAGGTGTCTCACGTCTTCGTGGTTGGGGTCCGAAAGACTCGTCGACTTGCTGGCTGGAGACACTGAAGGATATGGCAGTGAACCGTGAACAGTGGCGATCGTGTTGTCATTTTCTATCGAATCAGCATGATTGAAAGAGAGCGCTCGTAAAGTTAGACTGTGTTCCGTGTGTTGGCTGCTGCAGCACTTATTTTTCTCACCTGTGTAGGTCCACTCCCTGTTCCCTTTTGATATTCACTCTTTTATAGAGACATGTAACCGCGGGGGAAAGGCATCGGTCCATGAGGCTTGCCTTGCTATTCAATGCTGAACGATGATGAGTAGGTTAAGGTGGTTGGAATGTTTCGTGCGTGACTACAGAGCGACTCCCTTGTTCTAAGCTGTTCTTCTAGGCAGCTGATCGATCATGCGACAAAAATGCGTGCGAACCATAATTAGCTGATTTTCTGATGTAGAACTACTAAGACTACTGGGTTGGGTTCTACAAGATCCCCCAAACTGACGGTTGCGGATAATAGGTTATGTGGCTCATTACAACAGTCAGTGGAGATTCTTCCTTGGTATGTTTACTCCTTTATACTTCTTAAACCCAATATGATGAAGTCAACCTTTCAGTATTTGTCAAAAGTTGTTTCTCTTTGTGCAGATGATGCTACTAAGTAGCAATCGAAACGAAAGGTCAATGATTATAAAAGCTCAAATGATCTGGGCTCCGTATTTTTGATATCTTTGAGGCACGAATGCAAGGGAAAGAGAGTGACCATAGCCACTCGGGCCCACCACAGGGGAGGTCAGATAAACGTGATCAGGGAACTGGGGGTGGCTTAGAACCACATAAGGTTTCAACAGGTCAGGGGTGTTGACGAGCCGGGCGATATCGATTAGCTGTCTACTGCCTTAGTGACCGGCGGATCTGGGATTCGGACGTGACCTTTTTAGTGACAGATAATTAATTCACTTGACCACAACCGGAGTAATTAAACCCGACTTCATATACTCATTCAAGAACTAAAAGAGTTCCAGAAGCTCAACATGGCTCTCGTTTATTAGCCGCTCAGAAATCAGACCACTTCTAACGATAATGTTAAACCAAAGTCAAGAATTGATTTCGATTTTGCTCATAGGCTTCATTCGACTAGAATCTTGCTCAGTCTGTGATTCATCTGGTCGGCCTAGCACAGCATCTGGACATCATCATCGAAAACCCATCCCTCATATGATCATTAAGCGTGGCTTTTAAAACCCACAAGTTTTATCTCCATCAACATCACCAATCAACGATGTCACATCGACTAGTGATGACGAAACATTTGCGATCGAAACGCAAAGCTCAGTGATTAAGACCATGAAAATCGTTTCCCACGCACTGACCCGCAGTGGTCATGACTATGGGATAAGAAGCTCTCACAACCAGCAAATAATAATAATGATGTGATAAAATCTTTTTCCCCAGAACTGCAACAATTTTGAGTGGAAAAGAAAAACAAATGAATCTACGAACGAACGTACTTAACAGTGTCACCCAGAACTAGCATGTTTCGTACACGTTCTTCAAGTTCTCGATTCTTTTCATGCAAATCCACTATGATCGAGTTGAGAAACGCAACTTGAGATTCAGCGCCGTTCTTTTCTTCAATCAGACGAGCAAGTTTGTCATTTTGGCTAGAGGGTTGCACTGATTTCCGGGGAATAGAAAAGTACATGGGAATAATCAATAAGGAGTACAAGTTGACACAATTTACCTGCACTCTACGAACACCTCTAATACGACCGTAAAATCAGTGCCAAAGAGAAGATAAACACACCTTTGTAAAACGACTACGCATGTTTACTAGTGAACCTCATATTGTCATAAAACTTCAAATGGTTCAAGACTAAAGGTTAACGAGTAGACGACTGACTGAGATCAAACATAGCATCTTTGTTGTTCTACTCTGATTACACCCGAGTGATTGGCGCTCGTGTGCACAATAAACTAGAGCCTGCACTTGCTTAAAGTGAAAGATTCTTTCATTTATGGATATACGTACCTGTTTAAGTGCTTTGGGAACTCAAATTTTCTGTGTAGTCAATCAGCGAGCAACTGCTGGAAACGAGTTAAGCCTTGCGAACTCGCATTAACCTTCAAAAACCGTGATGTCAAGCAATTTCATTTCTGTATGCCATACAGTCCTCTCTAAATATATGTTATTTACGCAAGTCGGTAGGTCGTTACTTTTGAGTTCAGATGGCTTTATTTTGGTAATTAAGGTCGAGTGCATTTACGTGACCTCAGTTAGACCCACACCAACACAATCAGGTGATGACAACGTGTAATTTTGTTGTTTTCGTACTGTCAGCATCAACAGCGGAAAGCAAATAGGAAAGGGCTTAGTAAAGAAATAAAATTTTGCATATCGAGTATCGAGTAGATCTATATGCCTATTTGTCTTTGTAGATAGAGTGGGAATGGCACACATGGAATAGAAGCATCATCAAGACCGTCTGAGAATTAATTTAATGTAGACTGGCACACGGTTTTACAAAACAAGTAGATGAGATGTACTTATGTATCCAAGTCCTAAATGACAGCCATTGATCTGACCAAGTTCCCATTTCCTCGTACGAAGGTGGTCGGGAAAGCAGAGCTGAATGAAAGAAAAAACGGAAACCAGTGCTCACTGCACGGATTCCGTCATGTTAATTGCCATTTTATCTGCGAAGGAACGTATCAGCAGGCACATCGTAGCAAACTGGATGCCAGACAAGATAAACCAGGTCGAAAATAATCAACGATCAGGAATCTCGAGAAAACAATATCCGGTATGCAAAGTCAGATACTCCTAAATCGGCGAACTATATTTACTACCTGATCCAACCGATACGAAGAAAAGCTATTCAAACTACCAGGAGAAAGCGAAACTTAGCACAATTGGTTTTGTAAAAATAAATATTTGCGCATTTTTCATGTCGAATTAGCATCAATAGATGGAGTAATATTAAGTAATTGTGTAAAATGAGCATTCAATGAAATGGTGCCCTGTAAACGTGTATGGGTAAATTTTATTTTACACCTCGGAATTTCATAAATTACTTAATTCACCTCCATTTAATGGTAAATAACGCACTTGAATAAATCACAATGTGCCGGAATATTATCGGCCTTTAGGAGAAAGTATATTGAGCACAACAAAAATCCAGACTTGGCAAAATGCAGCATGTGAAAGAGAATCTATTACCTGCAGGGGTTAAGCAATGAACAAAAACAGAACGATTTTCAATAAGTCAGGCGGAATACGCTTCAGTACACAATGTGGTGCTGGCTTTTTTTGGTCGACCAAACTGACGTCAGATGATTTTCTATCTCAGCGGAACGATTGTCGACCTACCTTCACCTTCGAGCAGATGCATACGTAGACACCGAGGGATTTGCTTATTTGGTCCCTAGTAAAGAAGTCAACGCGTTTGCTAACCGCATGAACATGGTTAAATGGTGACAGAGTTGAAAAAGCTAAAGGGCAGAACGCAGTTCCAAGTCCGTCATCGACGCAGGCCTGCGAGCGAGGAAAGTGAGTCCGTCAGATCACGGCCCAATGAAAAGCTGAGTAACAGATACGGCAATCCGTGGCATACCGATTCGACGTTTGTCCACATGGCGACTTTCGAGGGGAATGCGAGTTTTCCTCGAAAGCTAACAGTAGTCTGACGAAAATTAATAGATATAACTGTAGAGTCAAACGCAAGAGATCAACGGAGCAACTAGATGCCCTTGGATTAAACCATAACAAGGCCAATCCACTTGAATGCGTCAATGAGACACATTTGCTGTGAACAGAAATGAGCATCGCTGTGGCTTCACATAAATGGGCTGCCAGCTACTTTGATGATTTTTCGACTGCTAACCTAAGTGACAGTTCGAATTCAATGATCACTAAGGGTTAACGAAAAACTACGCAAACATGTAGTCAGCATATCAGGAAAAGTAGACTAAGTGCAGCTGGAAGGTCATAAAATGACATAATGGCTGCTTTAACACAACAGTTTGGCCAAACACACATGGCTGTGCTAGGGACAGAAAATAAGTTTTTACCAGGACGAAAATAAATGCTGGTGTCTCATAACTGTTCAAGTCCAGTGATCAGAAGGTACGCATAATTACGTTAATACAACAAACGGCATTTCAAAAATCAACCGCAATTAAATGCAAGAACAATTTAATGCTCGGCGTAGATTATGTGATAATCAGCCAACGGTCAATTACATCGATCGTCTTGCTAATGTACACACCTTTCTTGGTTGTTCGTGGGTCTTCTTCCCTCCTCCCGGCCCGGCAGAAAAAACACGAAACTCATAAAACTACTAACGCCAAACCCAGAATACTGGGGGACTAATCAAAGGGTATCTCCATAAAATGTAAGGGAAAAACAAACGAAGAATCTTGAAAATAACAAATCATACGTGATGGGAAAAGCTCTACTACAGTGTGACTTGTTCGGATAGAGGGAAACGAGATGAGACCGAGACGCAGCCGCATAGGTTGTCTTTCTTGTTCCGTAATGCGCAGGTGGGTTATACCAAAAAATGAACCAGAGTGCCTCAGTATAGAAGAACGTCAGAAAAATTCCCCATGTAAATCGACAAGGGCACACCACACGAAAAACCAGTGCACTTAGTAATGTTCCAGGCCAATGGTAGTCCATTGCGGATTAAATGTGTGGCTCGGGCTCACATCGGTTGTTCATACCATGCGAAACAAAAGTAGTATGATCGAATGGAACAATTAACGAACTTAAGCACCACATCTATAAAGGGATGTTTTCACGTTATGCAACTGTGAGTGCACAGGGTCAGGGTGCGATGTGTAGGACACTCCAAATAGCGGCAAAACAGCAAGAAGAAGAACAGTAACACCACCATCGTTCACGCATAACACAAAACAGAAACAGTACTAATATAGTGATGTGTTCTGACGAAAATGTCCACTTGGATACTGGTGCACACAGGCCTGTATGCATATCAATGAACACGATTAGTGGCAAAATATCGCAACCACCCAAAAGTAACCTATACATATGGCGCAAACGTCAGTAGTGACATTTCCGAAACCAGACCCCAGAGCTGTTATAATCTGAAGTCTACCCCTGTCAGCCGCATACACACGCGCGTGTTCTGTAACTGGACTAAACGCTTTGGACGTAGAACCAAAGGAACAGGCGAGCAGTGAAAACAAGCACAAACGGCAACTGGTCGAATGGAGTATGTAAAAAGGACGCCAACAATGAGAACCAAACAATTGGAAAGGCATATAGGCTGACGGATAGATGGAAGTTAATTCAACAAGCAGATAAATCTTAGTGTACAGTGTAGTTTGGTCTGATCACGGTAATATTCTGCACACAGGCACACAATATGCGCACGGAAAACCCATTAGGCAGGAAAATTAAAAAAGTTCGCGCGTACGCGTGTGACAGTCTCATCATTTGGCCTACGATGCGTAATTTTGTCCCTGTATACAGCGAATGCTGGAATATCACCGAGATTTGGCTATTTGCCAAGTGAAACATCTAGCCGCTCATCGATTGATCAGGACCATAAATGCGCAACTAAAAAGTGACAAACACTTTGATGTTGAACGCCGGTATCATAGTGCAAAGTTCATCGTGAGGCGATTGCGCAATACACAAAAATGTGTTAAAAATAGAGCAAAATCTAAGCCGGGAAGTAATCTGCCTAAAAAGAATCGCTTGATGATACTGTGAACATGTGACAGCAACTTCCTAAAATAACTGACTGCTAACAAAAAACACGCAACTCAGTGGCATTGGCTGTCTTCCGAAGGTCTTAATTATAAATAAATACAGTAAGGCAATGGAACTGGAAGTGATAATGCACGATTCAGTATAGAACGAGTTAGAAACAAACAGAAAAAATCATGTAGTCGCTTGTGACCGGCAGTTACAGGGGGTCGAAGGGCAATGAATAATACGGATTGGCTGGCCCAGTTAGATTAACGAAATGATCCAATGACTGAAGATCTAATTAAGTCCCAAGCACCTGAATGATGGTAACGGTATTTTTGCACTTTTAAAGTGTAAAACGGTATTGCAGGACTGGATTGACTTAAAGTTGAACCTTCCTCTCCCAGGAGAATAACTGATTGGGATAAATGGCCTTATTTATTTTGGTAATTGTATCCCACCTCGTGGCCTGAGATCGGAAGAAGTGTCTTCAAGCACAGAAAATGCCTGATTGACATTGACTAATTTGAGGCAAATGTAGCGTCGGTGTGACATCCGCCTATCGATCAAACGTCGATCGCACACAGCAGCAGCGTGGTCAGTATTGTTCCACAGCTCCCAAACAACGCCGCTGAGAGCAGAAGATATGCGAACACTGTGGATGTTTGAACATCGATGTCTCCGTAGCATAGGTGGAATAAGGAGAGAGAATTCTATCAGTAACTCGGAGGTTAGACGCAAGGCATTGGGTCTAAGGGCTGAAACTTAAGGAGGACTAAATGCGAGTAGGCTAAGGTAATTGAGACATGTTTTGTGCGTGTCCACAGAACGATTGCCTCGTTGTACGTTGTTCTCCGAAGCAGGTAATGGTTGGAAGATAAGTCAAGATGAACCATCAATGAGAGCAAAAAGCATGAAACCCAAAATCAGAGGACTGGCTCGTGCGGACCTATTCAGGCTATTGGGGTGGGATCCACGGAGTTCTCTCAAACAATAGTTTACAGTAACAGAAGATATGGTACAAATACCATATAGAGCGGCGTTCTTTCACTCGAAATTTCATTCAACTTGGTCCTCCAACTTATTATGTTACAGTAGATCTCTCAGTATTTCTCGATGCTTTCTCTTTATTGAGAAGGCGGCTCTATAAGGTCAAAGCCAAGGTTAATGGTCGCAAGGAACTGAAGTTGAATTGAGATGCTAGAAAATAAAACAGTAGAGCTGTACTGAGAAAAATTCATATTTTTCCAACATCCAATAATCACCAATCAAAAAGAAATAGCAGAATATCTATTCTGATGTTACAAAATCAGGGCACGATTTCTATCACAGAATATGTCCATTGAAACAATCTACCGTCTACGTATATAGCGGGACGATCTCGGAGAGACACCAATGATATCCGAATCTGCATAATTCTAAGACGAATAACTGATAGAAGGTGCATTTTAGAGAATCTAACATTGCATATGTTTGACTTAAGGAGATCTTCATTTATGGTGTGCGATAAAAGCAGCAATTTTCACAAAGGCACTACTCTTCATGCGCAAGCTTTTTATACCGCTCTTGTTCGTGCATCGCATTTCATCGCAATTCTTTAATTTGGCAAAAGGGTCTTCAGAAACAACAGAATTCAATAGGTCCTATACCACAAAGGTCAACCTACACAAGGAGCTCTTGGGTCGATAATGATACGGAACAGCGGTGAGTGTAATGCTGTGTGTGCACGTGGTAGACGGTAGTTCACTGTCATCCGACTCCGTGCCATATCTGAGCCTTCGAGACCTTGTGGTTTTATGCCACTTCAGGTTTCAAGGCACAGGCAATTCGCCAACTGTCCATGTGATTGGCTTTGTAAAATTACGCCTGATTCACAAGCCCTAACCACGTGAGTCTAATCTTTAACGGTAGCCCTGCGGTGACGTCAGAAACAAGCCAACAATCAGACAAACCAAGATGAATTATGTGGCTAGATGGAAGAATTACCATACAATCATACTGAAGAAAGCACTCACCATGCGACCAGGTCAAAGTGACCGATTATGAAAATGTCAGGCGCTAGTGATGTATGAAATACCGATCCAATATCGATGGAAATTTGACTGTAGCTGAGAGCCTCAAGTAATAAAACGCACGAAAATTTAAATAGCTGGTGTTCGATGCGATAAACTAACAAAGACAATAAAATCGAAATCCGATCAAAATGACCTAATTTTGTTGTTCTACAAGTTTTCCCGTCATTTAACAGTCTCCAGCTGTCGTTCAGTAGCCCTGTACTCCGTTTGGTGGTCTCGGGCTGTTTTAGGAGCCATGGTCCGAAGTGAAACAAAAAGACCTTAGCTGAGATTATAACTACTGATGAAATTCCTATAATGCTACTAATTGTCACATTAAGTACTCGTTTGCAATAGCCTGACCTCGGCATTCTCGACACACGTCCAAGCTTCTACTGAACAAACACAGATAAAATGTGTCCGTGATGTTTTCAGTGACCGCCGATTGAAGTACAACTAAGCCCAGAGCGAATTAAAGCCAACATAGCTAATAGAACAAGTACAAAATATTCTATCAGACCTGGGATAAGTTGGCACAAGCAATAATTTTCGTAAACAATATCAAGAGTAAAAACGAGTTTCGCCAATTCTACTCAATTACTGGAGCGTAAAAGCACCCAAATATCATACATGGCTTGAAAGAAAAGGACAACTCCGGTTAGTGGCAGCTAATTATATTATTAACGAATTGTTCTAATAGAGGAAAACACGCAGTACTGATCACCTATATCATGACCACGATTACTGAAAGACAGTCAGACAAGTATGCAGATAAACACACGGATATAGGATAGATAAAGCGCAGAAAACAGTGGGAAAATGCATCTGGATTTACGATCCAAATTTCCGTAACCTGGAAAATGGTCATCATAGATATCGTGAAATATATAAGCTATTTCTGAATAAAAGTGCATTAAAGCCCGGAGCAGACCTTACACAATAAAACTATTTATAATTCCCGTAACGTCCGGAAGCTCAGATCTACGAATTGGGTCGATTTTCGGGGAACCATGATTGCGAATTATGTTTGATATTGCATAGTTGGAGTGAGTGCTTCGAAACTGGTTTTACTGCATACCTTCAAAGATCCATTGTATCGTCAGGTGGAACCGAGAGATGTGAAATTTTACCAGATTGATACCTACCCACGTGGTCCCACTGGATGACAATCACATGCCATATGGAACCATTGAACATTGAAGTAACAAACACTTAACTGGCATGACAACCATCGGTAGTCTACAGCAAACTTGAATTAAAACAAAGCAGAACGGGACGTGTCCGTTAACCGGAAGATCAAAGGAAATTCCAAGGTGACCATCCGTAGTCTAAATAACGTGTAAAAATAACGATTCAGGAGGGTAATATACGAAATAAGACGAATGCGATAATTTCGAACCAGCGACAACCAAGCAATGTTAAATATTAACGCCGATTCGTTAAGAACAGATGTGCACTGGCAAAAGCACGCAACTGGAAACAGAAAAGCGATTGAAAGTGGAATTAAAAAATCAGCAACTAATTACTTGGTACTCCTGATTCAGCTGCACGAATGCGTTCTTGAAGTTGCCGCCGTTCTGTTTCAAGCATGGCCATAGTTTGTTGATGAGCCTGTTGCAGCTGATCACGCTAGAAAACAATACGGAGCAAAAAGAAAAATGTAGATTACATTTTCACGACAACATTTTCTATTTAGGACGAACATATCAAAGCGAGCTTCATATCAATTCCAAGATACAGATAATGCTAAACGAGATTAGATACAGAATCAACATGCAATCTTCCAGAAAACAACAAGTACCGTCTTAAAACATTCGAAACACCTGGGTATACACAAGATTCGCGACCAAATACGTTTATAATCAGGAGTCCGCGGAGATTGGATGATCTCACCGAAGATTATAGCTGCAAAATTTTCGAATGTGATTCCGCGAAGTTTTCCCTTAAACTAATGGTGATCGGTATTTTTGTTTTCAAATATCTTGCATTTTCTCCATATTATAAAGAATTTCAGGGAAGGAAATATTCAAAAAGTTACCGAGAGAAAATGTCAAAATATAATAATTCGATTTAAATCCGAAACCAAAAGGCTCTTACCTAACGGTTCCGGAAATGTGGAGACGGTCTACTTCGAACAAGAAAACACAAGATAGAAACAACCACTGCAAGCTGTTCGCTAGTTAAGAATTAAATGATTAGAGCAGTGTGCACGCAGCAGCACCCAATAAAGGAACAGGAAAAGGAAATTTGACATGCAGCAAAGAATCCAAGATAAGTCAATGTCCCTGGACAAGAGAATTATAACAGCGTGTTGCGGAAATCCCACTAGGAGATTAATTCAACGAAGCACGTATTTCACATGAAATTCGCCAAGAAGACCAGAAACCACATTGCAATGATGAAATTATTATTCAAAAAGAGGCCTCAGTAGAAAACCAACTGGAAAAATCCAATCGGGAAACAACGTTTACGAGCAACAAATTAATAATACACATGACGATCAGGATAAAATACGAGCGATTCCAACCTTTGCAATGTTGGCATTGACCACAGCTCCCGCTTGCCGGGTACCAAATGTGGACTTTTCCAATCGCGAATTTCAACCCATGTGATTGAAACTTCGATTCCCTTTCTTCAGTCAATACTTCTGTGTTGTTTGTCGTTCCTCAACACCACTGACTTCCATTTCTGGTTTATTATCTACAGGCATTGAATGTTTGCTTATTACAGACCCTAGAAGCCATATAACCATCTTAGATTGCAAGGTTCACAGCCAGAAGTGGCTGGGACACTCCTCTGACACTTAGAACGTGGGGCACGAAGCCGAACAATTCGCTGTGGTCAGCAATTTATCTCAGCTACTTGAGCTTCCCACACGTATACCCGATTGAACTGGCGATTGTGCTCTTACTGTTGATTTCATCTTCACTTCAGTCACTTCTCTCTACTTAAAATCTGTTCTTCCCCCGTTGGCTTATCGGAACACCGTGTTATTACAACATCCGTCAGCTTCATCCGTCACAAACCTCCACCCTCCTCAAGATACAAATTTCGGCGCGAAAACTCAACCGACTTCGATGGTCTCTGCGACTACTTAGCTTGCTGGCCATGAAATGACTTGTTTTACTTCCGTCTTCCTCACATCGGTTCTCCATTTTACCGACATTTTTCTCTAGGATATCCTTTTTTACTTTATGCTTTTCCATATCAGGCAAACCCGAATCCCTCAAGTAGCCCAATCACGCGTGCGATCCTGTTGTACGATTGAAGCACTTAACATTTCGCCACTGGCCACACTCGCCCATCCCCGCCTCCTACCACCGCTTCAGGCAAGCTAGGAACAAGTTTTCAGCAACCATACAGAGCCAAAGGGCGCTTCGTCAGCTGCAAAGCAAAACGGCTGCTCTCATCCACCACCGGTAGCTAAACGTTTTGGTCCCCTGCTAAAGTCGTCTCCCGCACATTTTTCCCTCGGAATTTTTCGCCTATATGTAATTCCCCCGGTAGTCTTGTTTATGAATTACACGAGAAAGCTGAGGCTTGTGCTTCCAGACTTGCCTCCTATATTTTCGGTTTCTTCTTGTCCCCTAGTACCTTTGCTCCAACTCGTACAAGAAATAGGAAGATCCGTCAAACTGCGTACTCTGAATGCTTCTGGACGCTATTGCACACATCACAACTAAAGTGTGCCTCCGAGCTGTTGCATCTTTTACGACGATTCCTCGGCATATTCTTCAAACATCATACAGTCTCGAACAGTTGCAAACAAATCGTAATTTCACAATTCCTAACACCGACGCACATACTGACGATATCACCAACTATCCAACGAGCTCCTACACACCTGAAACTCCGAAAGTATGTGAAGCTGTCATCTTTGACCAACTGTGTTCATTTTTGGAGCACGAAAAACTACTGAGCGACAGACAACATGGTTCCCGATCTCACCGTTTAATGGGCGATCTATTGACTTTCATCTCTCACTCCAGATCAGCTTCACTGGACAACCACGGAGAAACTTACGCCGTCTCGCTCGATATTCCTAAGGCTTTCGACCAAGTTTGGCAAAAAGATACTCTGTCGAAACTGTTACGTTCGGATTCTTGCCGGCTCCCGTATCGTGAACACCAAGTTCCTCAGTGAGCGGACCAGTTGTGTTTAGAGGAACGATACTGCGCGGTTGCCCACAGTGTGGAAATTTTTATTCGAGAACACTAACTAAAGCCTTTCATTCAAAACAGTGGGGTGGCAACCCACTGTTTCGTCAGTTCTGCTGATGTGATGAACCAACCTGTCATTACCAACAGCATACAGAAATTACCCGGTAAAACAAACCTCTAATAATGTTTCGTCTAGGGATTTCTGCACTTTTTCCAATTCAATCGATTTGTTCTCCAGGTCCTTCAGTGTAGCTGCAGAGCTGGCCTCCAGAGAAACCATCCTACGGAACAGTGAAAGAGTACATTAGAAGATATCATGAAAAAACGACGGATGAAAACAATTCAACGGTTTAATAACTTCTCGAGAAAAAGATTTATAGTAGAGTTCAAGAAGGCTCCGTTTACTAATAGAATGATTACAGACAAGTTGAATCCGATGAAATCAAGCGACGGAAAAATCCTAAGAACACTACGCGTAAGGAAACAGATATCAAATTAGTGATTAACTATGAGTAAATTTGGAAGTGCTAGGTACTATATGCAGCCGAAGCTGGAAGCATTCGTCTTTAAGATCCCTGTTGTGTGCTGATAAACAATCCTTACAAACACTGAGGCTATTGTGGCCCATTCTACACCGCCTAAAAACTACTCGAATCTCTTACGGATTTTGGTCACGGATATGAACCACGTCCCCAATTGCGATCCATTTCATACGCACATGAACACGCATAACAGAGAACATGTTAACTATTAGTACTGTGACCTAGTTTCTCTCTCACTTATTGTATATCACATTTAATGTTGTGTTGACACGATCACGAATAACTGAAAACGAGCAAGTTCGTCAAAGTGTTAGTTCTCATTGTGCCTAGTATTCGAGCATCAACCAATCCGATTCAGACAGCTGACACTCTTCTTCATTTTAGATGGCTGTTTGAACTGGCCACACATAAGCGGAAATACGCATTTATCAAAAGCAAGGTTACAAGCAGAAATGATGGCGAGCCGACGTTCCAGTGTGCCAAGAGCGGTCGTTCCCAGAGAACGTCTAAACGCTGTTGTGCGTAGGTCACGTGCATTCAGCTCGTATGAAGTGTTAACAGCTAATCTGTCATTTCTGCATAAGCTCCAAAAGGCGGTAGCATCAGTATGCAGAAGGGTGAGTTTAACGACTAGCTCACCATTCTTGCTCACAAGACCAAACTTAATGTACCGAAATGCACCTTGCTAACTCAGCGCACAGGTAACATAGACAGGCTAATCCAGTTTTCTGTGGATAACTGTTTATTCTTGTTGAGCAAGAGTTTCTGATATAATTCCCGTCGCACAACGACATGGCACTCTAACCCCACGCGCAACCTGAGTCAGATTGATCCTATAAAAGGAAGCCACACCTTTGGCGCGGTAATATCATAGTTTCAATGCGATCACCGGTCCCGTTCAATTGTTATCAGTGCAAACTGCAAACATGTTTGGCCGCGGAACGTGTCTGATTTGAATGTTCGCATCAAATACGGGCAGAAACTATCAGACAGACTAAGAACTCAGATGAACGCAACATGGATGAACACTGAAGTCAAACCCAGCGGACAATGAACCTGTCAACAGGCTTGGCTTGTGTTCCTAGATTTAAAGTCCATCAGAGATACCCGATTTCTCAACAGTCGTTGAGTCCGATGGAGGGAAAAACTCCGCTCTCCAACCAGAAGACAAATAAGGCACGGCGGCGTTTACAGCCCCATGTAATGAAAAGCCCTAAGAGGAACCATGAAAACTGAGGGACAAAAGTTTTGGGATTAACGAAAGTAGTAGCTGTTTCAGAAAGCGATAAGAGACCGTCTGAGACTTATATGCGAAGCTGGAGGGCGGCGGAGCTCGGTTCGGACAGTGAAGCGGTATGCGAAAGAAATTACGATCCCTTCAAGGTCTTACGAATGTATTTGGAGCAGCTCGGGATTGCATTTTTTCTGAGGAACGCTTTCTGGTAAACTTCGCCTTCATATGAATGGATCCATTTATAAAGTACTTGGGATGTGAGAACAAACGAACATTTACAGTCTCATTATAACGGCTACAGTTCTTCAGTCAGCGGTTTTTGATTGGGCTGCAAGTATTTTATTCATCTAAGTGTAAACCTTTTTCATCATTGCATTGACGAGACGAGTGAGACACGTAGTAGTGTGTAGTAATACGTTTGAACCTGTTGCGAAATGGCGCCGGTGTTGAAGGGTAAATGATATATTCCAGTTGTCTGACCATTGACTCAACTTGGACCGTCTCAGTTTTGACATGTACTTACGAATTAACTTCTTCAGGTGCATGTAGGATCAAGCTACATTGAAGTGACTGAACTGGGTTTGCCACAGGGAACGAACGATGCATGACACCGCGTTTGCCAAGAGAGCGAGATAGCTACTGCCTGAGTGAAAAGATGAACTGTTCAAGAGCATGAAGTTCAGACTGTCGGGTAGATCGTTAAGAGAAATGCCAACATCCACCAGTGTTTCATTCTTCGAAACTACCTCCATCCCATTTACAAGGCGATAAGTCAATAACGCTCACTCTGGAAAATGGCCTTGGCTTGGAGAACGATACCACACGATCACTTTTAGGTAACTGAGACCATAACTAATCACGTACTCTTCCGTCACGAATGTGTTGATGGTTCAGGGCCACAGCCAAGTCCTGTCGGGACATTCAGGAGGTAGATGCACTCAATGCGAGCTTTCCTATTTACCCGGTGCGCCAAGATAACCAAAACGGTCTGAAAATGGAGTAAATCAAAGGTCGTAATATGTGACCAAAACGGAAAAATGTACAGACGAAGACTTTGCATGTTTGCAGCAAGCGTTTTCAGCTAAAGCCCCAGTGCTTGCGACCGCGTTTTTCAGCAGTTACCTATAAATGCTAGCGTTCACCGAGGTTCAGTGCTTGTGCCCAGCGTCTTTCTTTTATCCATTAATTATCTTGTCTATTACTTCTAACACAATCTATTCTTTTCCTGATGACGCCACTTTTCATTGCTCTACTTCTCACCGCACTTCTCACCATACAAATACCAACATCGATCGTGACTGTTGGATCGCCAGTGTGTCTCTAAACTTCGAACTTGAGCACATCTCTTCCTGAGACTCCAACAACTATGTCACATTCAATGCTTCCAAAACCGCTCTTCTTTCACATTCCTTAAAACGTCATCCGTTCCCTCAACTTTCGTCCTTTCACTCGTTTATTCTAAGTTCCACAGAATTCATCCCTCTCCTTAGCTTATCCATTAGTTCTTCATTGTGCTAGTCTTTATTCCTATCTGAACTAGCTTCTCGCACTGCAGGCAAAGTTGGTTTTCTGTTCTCCGCCAGACACTTCTTCGTCAATTGTACAAAGGTCAAATTCGCCCCAAGCTTGAATACTACAGTCATGCGTGTGGTGGGGCTTCATCTACTTCGCTTTCACTTTTTGGTCGAGTTCAACGAAAGGCCATCCGGCTGATCGACGATCCTTTACTAATATCTACTTTGCAGTCGCTGGCCCATCGTCGTAATCCCTTTTCTACCGTCATTACTTTGGCGTTCGGAACTTATTTCAGCGGTTCCTTTTCCTGTACCTCATTCTCGCGCATAGGCAGCTAATCACCCGTACCAAGTTTCACATGTTCGGTGTCGTACTTCAATCGTCTTTTTTTCCCCGGGAACTCCCACTTTTTGTATTCACTTCACCTAAAACCTTAGCTTTCGAGAGCAGGATCAATGAACCGGTTCCTTACGTGAGTGTTCTCCTCACGTTCCCCATTGCAGCGTCTTTAAACCATGAGGTTTGCGCCTACACTATATTTCACTTTGTATGTAATAAAAAATCACTGTGTTGTCTGTGTGTGGATGACCTGAGAAGTATGAACGAAGGTGAGATGCAGCGATTACGCAAATCACCAAGGGCACAAAGCTAATCAGCTAAGTGGCAGTGAGAATAGATTCAGTCGCATGCTGTTTGTTAGAGATGGTGGATATCTATCCGGGCTTAAGTGTAGGATAGAATTAATAAGCAGGATGTATTTTCCAGGGGAATAATGACAATGAGCTTTTAATTTGCCGACACCTGTAAGATAAAAATATTGAATGGCAAATGTATGACATGGAAATTAGTTTGAGTGGTCAGCTCGATCCATTATATAGCACCCCGTGTAGCCGCGGGCCAGGGATTCCTTCCCTTCGAAATGATGGAGCAGGAACAGCAAAACCTAGCCCCTATGGTATCCTTTCAAAGGTTTACGAATCTCTGTGCGTAAATAGGGGGTGAAAATTATGCATCATATTGTGAGAGGTGTCAATGATGGCGACCTGCGAAAACCGTACAGCAGAAATGATCGCACTGCGGCACAGTACACACGACCTTTGAACTTCACTGAAACATCAAACCGACGCAACAAGTGTTTCAGTCCAGCGTAAGTCACACGAGTCTTCGATATACACGTCTCTACCTCCACTCCCGAGCTACTATCGTTCGACATTCAGCTACCAAGGTAGGTGAAACGGTCTGCAATCGTGAGTTCCTCTCCGCTCAGCCCCAAGATGGGCACTGCTCTCGTCCAGTCCTACAACAACTCTTTGTATTTTGAAGCTGCAAGACACATGCCAAACCGAGTGAACGATCGCGAGAGTCTATCTAGTGCGCACACAACGTCCTCTGCGTAGTCTAGATCACACAGCTTCCCTCGATTTCCCAGTTGGACTCCTACATCTCGGAGACCTCCCAAAGCATCTTCCATCACCTCGTTCAATGCGAAGTTGAACAGAAATGGAGAGATAGGACACCCTTGTCGAACGCCACTAGTCGTTTTGAATGAACTTGATAGATCACCGTATACCCTAACGCGACCATAGGTATGCGAGTACAAAGCTCGCAACAGGTTCACGAACTTCATTGACATACCACTCCGGCAGAGAGCACTAAATTGTGCTGGTCGATCCACGGAGTCGAATGTGCCCACCAAGTCCAGAAAGAGTACGATCGTAGAGCGGCGGTTTGTGTGGCACGTTTCGAGTATTTGGCGCAGAGTGAACATTTGGTCGATGCAACCTCGACCTGGCCGAAACCCGGCCTGTTGTTCGCGGATATTATTCTCGCCAGTCGGTGTCAAACGGCGCAGCATTATCGAAGCTAACACCTTAGTAACTATCGGAATTAAACTAATCCCACGATGATTGCTACAGACGAGTTGAGACGATCGAGAAAAAGAACAATATTTACCAAACATTAACCAAGTTCTGATAATCAATTGCCACACTACTCTCGGTCACGCGGAAACTGACAGGAGAAACAAAAACATTTTATCTAGTCGCACGCACTCTTGTCGCTGCAACAAGAGTTCTATTGCACATTTGACTAACGGCAAGAATCAGGAAAAACCCTCTTCATAAGTCATGCATTGAATAATACTGGAAGCACGACTCTAGATCTCACTTGAATTCGATATGATTCAGATGGAACCGAAATGGTAAACCAGATGGCAAAATGCAGAGCTATCCTTTTGATAAAGCAATGTGTGGCACGAGACTTCGTGAGAAGACAATGTAAAAGAGCAAAATGAATGGAAGGAAGATACAGAGCACCAAACCACCAGAATGAAATGATCAACGAACGTATGAAGAACTGTATTCAGGCGCAGTAGAAACGAAATATTCAGTAATCGACCAGGGTCGGACAGTAGAAAACCAGAAAGCCCATCGGCCCCGGTATTTGGGTAAACGACAGTTATATGAAGAATTCATGGACTTATAAATCAGACATTGTTCCAAAGTACATGAATCGTCTCTTTAGACTCAGCATGAACGAAGTTAACAGGACGTGACTCGTTGTTGTGTCGGAACAAGGAAAACGAGACAGGGGTGATATTTGAGAGGAACTGACTAGTTCCAATTACACCTACTTGTTGTGATAACTTTTCCTCTGTTATTCTATGAATTCTCATTAATTAAAACGTCGACTAACATAACCGAAGTTTCACATAACTTTATGCGCCATTAAGCTACCGGTTAAATCCTGATAATGTTCAAGCACGAATGTGAATTGTGTGAACAGTAGCAACTCCTTGTTAACTCGGTTTCACCTTATTAACCAAACATTTGCAACCAAATCAATCTCATTCGCTCCTAACGTGCAAGCGTTAGCTAATTCAACCATGTATTTATTTGCGGTAGCTATTTTACTTACTGTATAGACAACCGCATCGACAGTGGCAAGCATGCGTGCAGCGGAAGCAAAACGATGGATTCAACAGCCAATCAGACAACCAGTAACTTAGATTAATATTGATGGAGAATGGATTTAAGCATTCAAGTGCGCTACTCAACAAGTTAGATAGTTGGGCCATCCCAAGTACTGCCGACAGCAGCATCATCATAATCAAACGTCCAACCAAATAGTACGGACTAAAGTGATTGTGAGAGTGTCCTCCTACCGCGATGACCAAAATACTCGTATATGATAAGACAAAAAGATGCAAGTGAGTTGCCGTGCTAGAAAATTCCCTTAGTAGTACTTCTAAATAAATTTGATTGTCCTGAAAAGCCAGAAATATCGGAATTTCTCACTAGATAACTACATGTGTAATGAAGATTTATTGCATTGTATGGTTATCACATCTTTTATCAATTGCGAAGATATACTCCAAGCATCCCCAACCCCAAATCCGCATCGGAATAACGAAAATACTGATCTGACGCCCAAAAGACCTATTAACACTGTTTGTCACTCAAAAACAACTATACGGTCCCAACTTCAAACGTCACCTTCAGCAACGCTCAGTCAGCGGAAAAACAAGAGTGCACGTTCCTGGTCGAACCACTTAATCGATGGACGGGCTTAATTAGACTTCGGAGTTATAAGCAAGTCTCTAAAATAAACGGCGTAATCTCGCTTCCTCCAGACGGCGTCGATATTCACACGTGCTGCGGTACGGGTCTAGCTGACCGACATTGGAACTGGTCTGTTGCTGAGACCGAAAAGCCTCTTAAAAAAGAACTTGGTCACTAATTTCAGTGAAGCGTCGTATAATCATATATCTAGCACCAGTCTGTGTATAGATTGTCATTAGAACCACGGCAAAAAGGAGAAAATAACAAGTAGCGTTTTAGGTAAGGTCTATAAGGCATGCCGATTCCCTCAGACCCCTTTCAACATGGTTAATTGTCCTTCACAGTCTATTGTTTGCCTCTAGCCGAGAGGATTGTCTTAAGTGAGCCATCCACGACCCGAGCCAAGATGCGTTCTTTATAACATGATTCATGTATTAGTGCAGCAGGCTGGGCATGGCACATGACTACAAGGGCACATTACACAGGAAGGAGAATGGAGGAAACTGGCAACCGCGACCTTGAAATCTGGAGTGCCATTGGGTCAGATGTGGCAACCAACCCGGCGAGAGCAAGTTGCCGTCTATTACCATGGTAACCGTCGTACCTGAGATTCGAAGGTCATACTTTTTGATGACAGACGCTTAATCCACTTGACCACCTCCAGAGCAGTGCAGTGAAGCAAAATCACCACTATTCGTCAGAATTAGGAGACCAGTAGTACCTAGGTAAGTCTGAACCATAGCCCTAAAAACCCTTGCAGCTGTCAATATAGCCGGCATCCGAATTATTACGTTGGTACACCTGCGGGCCAAACTCCCAAGAGCGCTTTACAGGGAAAAGATAAATCTTAACCATAACACTCCCGTTGTTACTCCGGAACCGTTTATTGGGTGAGCCTGAATCCATCCTGATCACCATCAACCAACGATTTGGTGACCGTTCTGTCGTGTACAATCTGGGTACGACTCCAGTAGCACACAGGACTGTCAAGATAAGAAAATAAAGCATTTTATAATCACAATATCACGGCAGGCTACCTCTAGCGACTTTAGCGTGTCAAGTTTAGTTAAATACTGTCCTGATTCGTCAAGCAAGAAGGATCAAATGGTCTTTGGTCGGCCAACATGAATCCCACCAATTCCTCAAAATCAAATTATTTATATAGATTCACTTTGATCGAAGCTAATTTTCCCATGTTCTCCTTCTCGGTCTTCAACTCGAGCTCGCCTCGGAACATGTCGTAGAAATCATACTACTTTCCCACCTTGTTCCTAAACCAAGGTACGTGGGTGATTTCCACTTTGCACTCCGGCTTGCAATCGGTAAGATTCCCAGTCCCGTGCATCATTCACATCACCCAAAAGCTTTTTATCAGTCTTATTTTCCTGACATAAGCCTGCCCCACTCTTGGATGACTCACTGTACCAGCATTGAATCTTTGGCATCGGCTGGCGGTCAACCGTCACAAAAAGTGTTTTCCTCTTTTGTTCTCACCAACTGTATTCAAGAGCACGATTGCTTTCGTTCACAGAATGAACAACCAAGATGTAGAGTCGGCAACACACAGTGCAGTAGCACGCGTATCAAATGATAAGAAAAAAAGAAAGCCAACAGAATGATCTCACTTCTGATTAGAGCATTCTAACTTTTCCAGAACAGCATTCAGATCTTGTTGCATCTGGAAAAAAATGGAAATGGAAATGGAAATGGAAATGGACTTATTTAAACTAAAAAAATAGGAAACCATGACACAAGAAATTTCCCCTGAGAAATAGTGAGAATTGTGGCTATACGATTAGGAAATGACTTCACGAACGATTTATTGATCTCTACAGAGCTGAAAAAATGATGTGTCAGATTTGGTCATCGATGGAAACGATGAGCACATTAAAGAATAAAGTAAGTGTTTATATCCGGACCAAATTATTAAGGGTATAAAACTTTGTCTCATGTCAACATACTTCACGTTCAAACATGAGTTGTACAAACAAACGGATGGTGTGGCCATGGGATCACCCATATCCCCCATTGTAGCAAACCTTTTCCTGCACTCGGTTGAATCAAAAGCCCTAATGAATTTTGTCCACCCCCCACGCCTGTACGTGCGGTATGTCGACGATACATTTGCAATCATCAAGTCCACAAAAAAAGATAGCTTTCTTCAAGCTCTCAATAAGCAATGCAGATCCATAAAATTCACAATGGAATCGGAAGACACCAGTAGAGTCATCAACTTCTTAGACTGTCGTCTGAAAGTTAATGACTCAAGAAAATTCAATATCGGCATCCATAGAAAATCCACACATTCGGATAAGTATTTGGACTTCAGTTCAGCTCATCCACAATGCGTGAAGCGGACTCTTATTTGCTCGCTAGCCAACAGAGTTCAAAAGCTATGCAGTGATGATACCGAACGCAACGAAGAACTAAGACGTCTACACGACATCCTACAGGACAATCACTACCCACCACGCCTCATAAGGAAACAAATGAAAACTAGCGTGTCAACAAACATGACGAAGAAAGAAAAGAAGAAAACGGCCTCCGTCGGAATTCCGTACAGATCAGGTACTTCGGAAGCAATAAGAAAGGTCCTCAGTGACTTTGATATTCACACTTTCTTCCGGATGGATAACACTTTAAAGCGCCACCTATCAAAAGCTAAAGATCAAGTCGGTGTGCAAGACCACGACAATTGCATCTACAAAATCAGTTGCAAGGAATGCCCGGCTGAATACATTGGACAAACCAGCAGACAACTGATGACGCGGATAACTGAACACAGAAGGAAAGAAAAGTGCAGACCTACAGATAAGGCGGCTTATCAAAACTTGAGCGCGATTCAGCCATCGCTCTGCATGCCATAGCAGAAGGGCATAACATAGATTATGAAAACGCAAAAATACTTCAACGTGGATTCAGAACCTGCACTGAGCGTAAGGTTGCCGAGGCTCTGGCGATAAGCACCCACCCCACATGCATAAATCGGAACGACGGAGCAGAGATCTCGGAGATATGGACAGCCCTAACATCATTAAGAAACAAGCATACCAAAGGTCACCGCGCTAGTTGACCCCACCACCACGGTGACGCATGACGTGGAAGACAACTAATCACTCACCTGACCCACATTTCAAAGCACACACATACACGAACACAACTAAACATCAGTTGGCATGTGAACGTTCCCTCAGTCATTTGATTGTAAAACTTGCCTTGAGAAGGACTACCCACGGTAGTCGAAACGTTGGCGCATTACATCTACCAACAACGCTGTGTTATTAATATTATATCATTCACAATAAAAAGTAAGTGCTTCCTTAAAAAAAATAAATAACACTTCGGACAACGAGCAAGTAAGACAGACGCAGAATCCTGACTGAAAAAAGCTTAAATAATGTCGCTGCTTCGCGGCCCGGTTTGAAGGTTTCTGTTAGCGCCTGCTAATCTTTGAGGCTGAAGCCCAGGACACAGATCTTTTTACCACTACTTCAAGTTACATTATCAAAAAAACGGGACTATTAAAGACCGAGAATAAAAACATTGGAGCTTGCTGATCGATGATGGTTTAAATGTCTCGAAAATGAAATGAGGCGCCACTGGAATCATCGGAAGAAGCTGCCTTGTTATCCGACTGTCAATGCAACTGAAACAACGTTAACTACAGCGGCTTTCTCCCTAAAACTGAGCACGTTTCTTACTACTACTGCCCTGGCATCATCTCGTTGTTCACGCTGATCCCAACGAAGAGGGGATGAAATAAAAACCTGACGGAATAGTCCAACCGAAGATGTCAACCAAATCGGCCACCGCATGATTAGTGCCACTCGCAACTGGAAAACGACTTTGAAACCAACAATTAAGCATGAGAAGCCACGGTTAGTGCACTCATGAAGTCAGCTTATCCTGTCTAAGGAACAGGGGGTGAAATGCGTTAAAAATCTACGCCATCAAAGCTTAATGATAATGCCATCAGCGATAAGTAGGGAACAACGGCGACCTGGACAGCAAGCCCGGTAATCTGGAATTTCGAAACACCAGAGTAATTGATTTTGTTTTAGAAACATGCTTCGCCTAAATGCAAACTGGAGAAGAATCTGTTCACAGAATCAAGTTGATTGTCGGCTTTCGGTGCGGCACACTGCGAACGCAATCGCACTAGCCCAACGAGCCTCTCAAATTAGTGAAAATCGACATCGGCGAAATCGCAGGGTTCGAGGTGTTTCTGAATCCGAGTTTAAAAGCTTTGTTATACCGAGGAAATATAAGTGGATGGGGTATTGTAACTATGGAGCTTTTGATTCTAGCATACAGCATTGTTGTGATGGACCAAAGGATCTGTGATACCGAACTTACATCATGACTTGCTTGAGATGCATTCAACAAGGTCAGCTCACGTTCCAGCGCTGTCCGCTCATGTTGTAATGTGTGAACTTGTGATTTTAGCACATCCCGATGTGCTTCAGCTTCAGCACTAAACAAAACAAAGATAGAAAAGACAGATGAACTTTTGCTTTGGACCTGTACATTGTACACCGGAGCTGCAAAACAAACAAAGTACCATTATTTTTAAAAATTATAACAGCTGCAATAGTAAAGCGGAACACCGAGTAACCAGGTATAACCAGAAACGTGTCAGCGCAGTGGGCAAAGTGGACTAAAAACCAAAGTGTGAACAAACAATTCATAACAAATATCTTACGGCGTAAAAAAATCTAAAGCTCAAAGATATATATTTATATACAGAAATTGTAAGTAGTATCTGGATGATATATATATACCATAGAAAAAAGATCGGTAGAGGATTTCAATTAACTTATCTTGAGGATCATTTGCAATTGAATAATAGCGCGCAGCTCGTGGAATAGCGGGTGAAAATTAGATAATACGTGCGGTACGCGAAGATGTGAATCGCATGTTCGATGACTGTTGAATATCTACGGCTAACAGGATACGGCAATTTTTTCATGCTACCAAACTTTGAATAGAGCGACCAGATACTAAAGGACACAAAGCTTCAGTTTGCTGACTCCGGTGGACTCATGTATTAGGGAAACGAAAATCCTAAGAATAAGCTGAACATCAGTCATCGAGTCTTCGTTGGTATCCCTGTCATTTGGAAATGGAAAATAGTACTCAATCACTATCGCGCGGAAGCAAGTGGTTGTCGAATTCCGACATCCAACAGCCTACTTCGCCACGCGATTCCGACATTCTCTAGCAGGACAAAACTGTCCTTCGCACAGCTGATCAAAAACAGAATAGCGGCACATTAAGAGAGCATCAAGATCAATAAATGATCCTCATCCAGTCTACATATGAGCCGCACTCATTCTGTCTTGTGTCTATTAGACAAACATGTTAGTTCGCACAGAACGGTCTTTAGCGCATTGAACGAATTGACATTTGCCATTCTTGATGAGTGACAAAAGCAGAGATTTTTTACCATCAGAGGCATGCTTGAATGATGTGCTCCAGTCATTGAGTTACCAACTAACTGAGCAGATATAATACGTTCCGTGAAGGGTTTACCACACATGTTGGCTCTGCTATTTGCTGCGTCCAGGTCGTCAGTCGCCCTTTGAAATTCATGGTATTTCAAAGCGCGTGATATTCCCTAGGTATCCAGTTTGAAGCAGAAGGTCTCTTCGCCAACTGTAAAGTTCTGTTTGGTTGTTCAAACCAGACATTTTAGAATGATGGCAGGAGCTTTGGATGCTCAGTACATTCTTCAACCACAGACACCAGGTGGTACAATACCATTATTAATACGAAATAAAAATTTTGTTGACTCCCTCAGATTGCCTACCAAAAAGTAAGTGAAGGAAGTGTACTTCGCGGTGACTAGTTTTTGTGCAGACAACAGGCAAAAAAGCCCGATTTGACGTTCGTTCAAGACTGATTTGTTTTAAGACTAAAGTTCTGTACAACTGAGAGCAGCTTGAATGGTGAAACGAGGTAATCATTGCATAACTTTAGCTGCAGCACGATTGTGTCAAAAAGTCTCATTAGGGCATATCTGTCTTAAGAAAGGATATCTTACTGATCACCCTAACACCTAGCGTTCTCACAAGTGCAATATTTTTCATGTCAAGAAATGTGCAGGTAGTTGCGTTCCTGAAAAAAAGCAATCGGTAACTGTGAGTCATAAAAACTAAGAACCGAAAGCGATAAACTGCGTGAGGGTGACATCTACAGCACCAACAATGTACACGAAAGGATGAGGAAAAAATAAGAAAATCACCGTGCACACAAACAGACGGGTAGAGAGTGTTGATTCAGAAAAGGGAAAAATAATAACTGGATTCCTCCAGTATCACAAATCCAACTGTGGTTGTTATAAAATCGCCGCAGATATTGTAGTATTTTTACTTTTTTGTTATTGAACACATTCAGGACTTCGAAAAGCAGGGGAGGGCGGTAAAAATAATTTGCTCCATTTACAGAGCGAATAGAAACTAGGAATAGTTGGGAAACGACCGTTGTCAATGTGAGAACATGACTGAGACAAATAAATGAATTCAATGATCGTGCCTTGGATGAGTAGAGTAAGAGAGCATGAGTGCGAGACAACCGGAAGAAACAACTAGAACGTACACATGCTTCTCCAACAATCCGATACGAACTCGCAGTTCCTGAGCCAAATCCCGTTCGGCGTTGGCGTTTGCATCAGGGACCGCGGGTAGCTCACTCAGAAGCTGTGATAAGTCAGTTAAAACTTTATCCCGAGTTTCCCTAATTGCATGCAACTGATTTCTCAATTCTTCTTGTTTCGATCCGGACGAAAGCAATTCTTCACGAGTCAAAGACAACTCAGCCTCTAGTTGTTGAATGCGATCGGCAGACTAATAAATGAATAGACAGATGGATAAGAATGAGAATTTACTTATGTGCAGTATACCCAAAGGTGCAAATAAAAGTGGTCCATGCAAGAAAATATTGTCAAAGTATCAAATAATCATGGTGCATAATAATGATCAAGCTAAGCAAGACTGGTGAGTGTAGCAAGTTCAGCACACAAACCTGTCAAAGAACATTAATTTTGCTTCAGATTCCGAGACGCAAAGAGTTTTCTGATAAAAGGGACCAGAATGGGAGTGAGAAGGCCACCCTAGCCCTCGTGTTCTATTGCGTGCAAACGAGGATGATTAAGGTTTCCAACTTAGGTGGTGTTCGGACTAGACAACACCACAGAACGGAAGCACCAACCAGCCCACCAGAACAGTCAGATAATCAACCAAGGAAAACAACCCAACGAAGGGTAACAAAGAATGGAACAGAAACAAATATATAAGTTAGAAGGTACACAGTGAGGCCGATCGCTCATTTATCACCGCTTGGGAAAATGGCCTCATTAAAGGGATCTTTGATCCGGACTGATCCCTTGCAATTGACGGAGCTTCTAACAGATACAGTAGTCGGTAAGAGCAAACGGTGGCATTTATTGGACAGAGCTAAATCAGGCAGAGAAAATCCAAACAATTGAAGAAAATGAGCAAGGGACAAAACATGAACGAACAGAAGGAATATAGATTCTGGTCACAACACTGCACAAATTCCTATAGGAGCGTAGAAATTGAAAAGAATTCGCAAAAAAACATTCCGAGCAAGTGCCCCCGGGGAGGAGGCAAACCTTTTTCATTTCTTTTGAGACAAATAATTTGCGAAAGGACATGAGGACTTGTATTGAGTTGAATAACTGCGTCACATATTCGTTTTTATCACGAACTAGTTCTCAGTAAAGGTAACCAATACACAGTTATTATATATATATATATATATATATATGCAAAACAGGTTCCTGAAGTTGTAAGTTGAGATGCACATGGTAGGTCAATGGACAGAGTTTAAACGATGCTCGGTTTCAAGGAATCAGTTACTTTGGCAACAACTGATTCTGCATGATCAATCTATAGGCCTTTGGAGAAACCAATCCAGCAAAAAAAGGTGAGTCGGACACTTTAACAGCAAAAAATCTCCACTAAATGGACATGAGACTAGAGTACCGGGGGGTTTTCTCGTTGGTCGGAGGATCTACCAAAATGGATTGGTCAGTTATTGCTCGCCTAAGCCGAGCAGACCAAATCCGAAGAATGCCGTCCCGTCCCGTTTTGCTTGTTTTACTCAGTGCATGGAGCAATAGATTTGAACCTACGGAGGAACGAAAACACAAGCATGAAAGGCAAAACGTCATCAAAGTCTCACAAACAAATTTGTGCGTCGAACTTTTGGGTCGACGGCTATGACTAGAGTTCTCAACTAAAGACGTTTCCGAAGTGCACATCCGAGAAGTACTGATTTGTTCGCTATTTCCATCAGGAATCTTACTGACGTCCTCCTAACGCAGGGGCTGCGAAAGGACCACCGAAAAGTGTAGCTCTGTGGATTTGGTTGACGACAGTACAAAGAGTAGAACGTCTGCGCGCCCCTAAATCCCTTAGTATGATCGAGGGTGGGTGTCTCAGACTCCGAGTTGATTGATCGCCGTGAAACCCTCGCGAAATACTTCCAAATGATCGTATCAAATAGTCTCTAACGAGGAAGCTCTACCTACCGCCCCTCTGGTGGCGCATGGGCTCCCACAAAAGTGCGAGGGCGAACATGAATGTTCGGTACCGAGCTGACTGGCTTTTGGGAATCAGTCTAGGGGCGCTGGATAAACCCCGATTATAAAACGGGTGACGTACGATGCATTCGGCTGTATGTTCACCGGCATCTGTGGCGGTGCAATGAGGACCCCGGATGTCCACCTAAATCCGAAGGGCGGAGGAACTGAGCAATCAGTCACGTTATAACGTGAACCTCAGATGGTCTTACTGCCTTATGAGTTTCACAGTTTGGTCAAAGGTACGGGGAAGGGTCCCTTAGGTGAACCACCTACTTCCTTTTGGGAAAACGAGTAATATATAGTGGAACTACGAATCTCGATGACGTAGCGGTGGAAAACAGAAGAACAGGTATGTGAGGCGAACTTTGCACGTCGTTTCATTTTCTTTCCTGTTTCTCATCCCATGTTTTTATCCTCCTCCAAGATTTTAGTGGAACGTGATCAACAAACCGATTTGTGCAAATATATAGGATGACCGCACGCACCAATTGCACCAGTGTCCATTTCGATGAATTGGTATCGTCGCTTGTTCATGGTCGCACACGCATCAAGATGGTTTTCTTAGAACGAGCCGAGCGTGCATTGCCAGATTGAATTCCAAACAACAATTGCGTGTGTGCAATTTAATTTGACAGTTCTGTTGTGTCAATGGCAATCGAATGAAGCGTCACTGGCTGTCCAACGAATTTGTGTATGTGCCCGATGACTGCTACTCGCTCCAGGCAACAAACGAGTTCCGCAACGTGCATTCGGCAGATGCAGTAGTCGATCCTGGAGAGTATCTTACAGACAGTGACCAACCTAGCGTTTTTGGTGTCACAGATTTTAATCCTATTATCATCATTCTACAAAACCTATACCTCCCGAGATATTTTATAGTTGACGTCATTCCAAATATTGTGCGGTTGAAAATTGACATGTGGCTGCAACAATATTCACAAAACCTCGCCCTGCGATTGGTTGTTTCCTCTATCGACGAAGGCCAAGCCACAAAAATATGTAGACGATAGAGCCCAGTTGACTTCTGACTTGTATTGGTGGGTCACCAATGAACGCGCGACTGTGGTTTGTGTTGCTCTTCTCTCTTTCGCTAACGGATTGGGCCAGCCGTTCGAAATCCGTGCATTGTTTCTGTGACTTCCCACTCAAAGGGGCAGCTGGTGCGTTCCACCAAGTTGTGCGACTACCGGTATTATTGTCTTCAGCCTTGGTGAGTGTTAGTGTCCTGTTAGGCCGCAGGCTTGTGTTACTGTGCTATTGTGTGGCATCTAGTGCTGAAGTTTCGTTCTTCAGTGCTGTGTGCGGATCAGCGCAGCTGGGAAACACAAGTGAAAGACCTAAACAGGATGCCGAGCATATCACGTGGGTACAATTTTATCAATTATTAACCTTGCACCATCGTCCTCCGGTTTTCGGTGCCCCCTCAAAACACCGTCTACTCGGAACAGAAAGGATCGGCAAATAGTTAAAGACGGAATCTAGGGTGATTAGTTGATGAATTCTACGTAAAAAGAGTAATTTCCAATGTAAGAACGATGCTCCAGTGTACCTCGTCCAGTAATCCGATTCGGTTTGATCAGGCCGGAATACTAGTTTGGGTTTTCATTTATGTTCGCCACATCATCGACTAACCAACTACTATTTGCCTCGGGAAATAACGCACAGTGAAGCGGAAATCTTGTAAGTATGAGCAAAACAAGTCCCAACTACCTTAATCTACTCCCATTCAGTGCCTCTTTCAAAATTTGAACCCCAGGACATAGTAGATTATATCTAACTTCTGAGTTACTTGCAAAACCCTGGTCGTATCCTATCTATACTACGAAGACAACTATGTTCAAATACAAAAAGTCTGCACATATGCCCGGTCATGATTCTGAACCCTATATCAAAACCGACATTAACGATGCAGTAAAAACTCAGACGTCACGTGCACGTCGGAGATGTCCCAAGTTAATGGATGCCAATCGAGATTCTTGTAAATGTGAAGACAGTCCATCCAATATGCAACCAACTGGTGAGATAAACCTGTCGAGTAATTAAACCGACTTATTTCATCCAATTCTTCCCCTGCAAGAACGCGGTTCAGCCTCGATTCACACCAATTCCACATCAGTATTCTACACTGTGAAGGTGTAAAACGCACCTTAAACGTACCATCATCCTCGTTCGGAAGATCGAAAAATGCTTCAAACCTGACGGCTCCTCCTTCAAACGCGCGTTATCCGCAAATCTCTAAACAGCTAATTTCCCATTGATCAGATGTTAGTGCTACCATAGTCATCCTAATTAAAATCTTGAAGAAAAGGTAAACAGAGGAAGTCCTGACAAACATCGCTTCTGCCGGTGAACTCAGGTAAGAGTTCATCATAGGCATAAACTCGGCTTTGGTCAATGCAGCCCCAATCGGATAGGACGTCGACTGGATTAACATCAATACACATTTTGTCGAGTACTGAGTAGTGGGCAGAGGATATCGACCGCGGACAGTTCGGATCCGACGCTTAGAAAACTAATTTTTACGACTTTAACAGAAGGACTTAAGAAATTTATTGTAGGTCTCTAAAATGACCGATTCAGATCAATCCTCACGAATCTGTTCTCCTGTCCAGACCTATCCCGCAATGTTTTTCAACTCTGACATCAACACCTCGCAACCACCTTTGAAAAAGGATAAAGACGGTTCACCTGGTTCAGTTGTTCTACGCTTTTTCAAACTTATAGCGCGGATAAACTCCATCCCTGATGGAGCAACGATATCTACCTGCATTGCTTCAATTGCATGCGCAATGGAAGCCCAACTGTTGATACGGGTGAACTAAATGGATTTTTGAAATGTTCTGCCCAGTGTTCTGGGTGGCGCTCTTGAAGGTGAACCATCAGACTCTTGAAAATTTACCTCAGTCACAATTGGCCCTCGTGGACCAGTATTTTTCATCAGCCGACAAAGGTTGAAACTATCGCCAACGTTTCTCCATCCATCAATGCTTCCATACATTTTGCGGTCTCCGAGTTACTTGACATCTCAGGGGTATGACCGTCCCGTTACATATGGGATCCGGGGTGGGAATGGATATTTTTAAAGTCTTTAACCTTTTACTTCCTTTAATAACTTTTCAGGAGGCGGGTTGCGGCCAACAGAGGGATGCCAAGTGGGGAGGTTGACAAGCAATGGGAGGATTCGAGCTCATAACCTTCGCATTCAAATGTCTCGACCTAAGCTCTTTGACTACCCCCAGATGTGTAAGCATCCAACAAAGTAACTGAGGTCGAAGATATTCATCGACCCAGTTTGGTAGTGATGGAAAAAGACAACCGAAACCTATTTGGTATCAAGATCGATCGCAACGACAGTGGTGATCATCTCACAGAAGTGCATTGTAACCGTACAATCTTTTCGGCCAGCATAAAAAAATCTGCTATAAAAAATACATCGGTTCCTTTCGCACCCTCCTTCGCCGTCACAGTTATGGACTCAGGCTGACCACATTGCTATTTGTCACTTACGGAGATCAATATGAAATTGTCGTTCATTCTCATCCATACCTGTGGATTCGGAACATGCCTCAATCATTGCTCGCTCTTTTCTCCGCATAGTCTGTGGTCCGGACAAATAGAAAATTACTCGTTCTCTAAAACTGATTCTAGATGGTCGCCGTACTGAGCCTCCGTGTAACCCGTTCAAGCGGTTGGTAACACATGTAAACATAGTGATATATTAACATTTCTGTTAGTCAGTAGAATGAACACAAGATTTTGATTACAGAATATATACATACATATATATATATATGCTTTGCACCCATTACAATCCGCTCATTTCGTTTGAGAGTAGAGGGTGCTAAGGGATGCCAAAGAAAGTCAGTACATCACGGCAAGGTTAGGGTTTGCGAAAGCGAACCATACGAAACAATCATATGATAAACATCAGCACAAACAAGACGATATGATCATACCAGCTTCCAGCCATCCGAAGACCCCAGCTATATCTCCACACCCGCATAAAGATAGAAATCTACAATTCCACAGGCAATACGGATTTCAAAATGGTTAAAAGTAAAAAGGCGAGTAATTTCGAGATGCAAATGTGAACCACTAATGTGTTACATTGTAACCGTTTGTGTTTGCTAGCCTGTTTGTGTTGGCATATAAACAGAAAACCTAGAAATTGACGGGGATTACATACGCTCCATTTCTAATCCACGTAATATTAGCAGGTAATGCAAAGAGAATGAGGACTACAATCAAGCAGCACAACTTTTCCAAACGGTGGATCGATAGAAAAGCACCAACAACAGATTTGTGTCACTTACCCCACGTTGTGCTTCCAAAGCCGCATTCCTCTCCGATTCTACTTCCTTCAACCGCGCCAACTGTTCTTCATATGCAGCCTGCTGTCGTTTCAATTGCTCTAAAAGAGCTGGTTTATCCAAAACCGGGCATGTGTCATCAGACAACCCGGAGACCTGTTCTATCTGATTATGCACAGATTGCTGAGCGGAAAGCAATACAGATTCCTGTAGTGTATGAAACAGTTAGTCAAATAATCATGGTGATTTGTTGGAAGGACATCAAAAGTATTTGCAGTGGTCGTAGTGGTTGGAAGTAATGTTAACTTGGGAGTCGAGTGCGTGTGAGCGGATAAGTGATAATCAGAAGCGATTTATGTGTACTCATGTATATACGCATTGATACATACATATGTAAATATCTATTTATACATATGACAATAAGGAAATACGTATGCATTCAGACACACATCCACACACATCACGGTGTGCACGTGTATATGTTAGAAGAGCAGAGAAAAGTGAAACTGCAGAAGAGCCGAGTCCAACCGAACGTGCAAGGTGCGATTTAGCGGACGCAAATGATCAAGAAAAGAATTCAAACACATACACCAGAATGAACAGCTCGCCGGGTCACCAGATTATTAAAATAAACAAACACGACTAAATTAAACTGCTCAGATTCATGACGAGCAAACGAGTCGACTGTTGTCCCAATCACGTGGCAGTGACGACTGAGCAAAAGGTCCGAACAGCTAAACTCCGTCACGCAGGCGCAGCAAAACAATAACGGCGACAAAATCCACCAAAAATGGAACGCGGTGAAAGAAGAAAGTCAGAAATCAAATATGAGAATAAGTTTTGAATTCTTCCGGGGGAGTAATAAAACTTGCGGGAGGTTGTCGTCGAAGGCGTGGGGATCATCTAAGCGACTGACTACCTAAACATCTGACATGAAGACTCATCCTATTCTGTTAGATACCTCGGAGCTGAAGTGTAAGGAAGGCAGAGAAAATGACCACTAAACGAAGGTGAAACGTTGGTGGGCTCGAAATCAGATTTAGGTGATGATAAGGAATGTACCAACACAATATGAACGGAATAAATGTAAAACGGGTAAAACGCAGCAACTAATACGATAACAAACATATCTAACCATTAAGAAGGCAAGATGTTAGATAAAACAGACAGCCAACCAGCACGAACAGCGGCAAAATTCACTTGTTTCGGTTGCGGAGATCAGGTTATTGCTTAAACACTTGCGATTTTCTGACAGTGAGGCTAATCAGCTCGACACAAATTGTCATTTGTACATACATAATTTCGTGCAACACGAGAATTTAGTTAGACTGAGCCCAGTACATCGGAAACAAACGCATGCAACTGTCATCTGGTCAACAGAATCAAGTTTTTACATGAAAATTCTACTGTGGATATGACTAACCAAAGCAGCGAAAACCAACAAAAGAACTTCTGCTGTGCAGTGTAACAGTGCTTTCCCCCGAGTCAAACTCATCAAACAGCTGAAGAATCAAGCAGGATTTTTGTCATAGTCGCGTTCAAACGATCTGGTAGAAAAGGACAATGATTTGCTTCGCTGACGCAGTTATTTCGATGTAAGGACATCCCGGAGACCTCCTAAAGCATCTTCCATCACCTCGTCTATGACGAAATTGAATAAGAACGGAGATAGGGTGTCCCACCTCTCCATTCTTGTCCAACTTCGTCATGGACGAGGTGATGGAAGATGCTTTAGGAGATCTTCGGGATGTAGGAGTGAAATTGGGAAGTGGAGGGAAGCTATGCGACCTAGATTACGCAGATGACTTCGTGCGCCTGTTCGAGTCTGCGGACCATGCACAACGGGCACTAGATAGACTGTCGAGATCGGTTGCTCGGTTTGGCATGTGCTTTGCACCTTCAAAGTGCAAAGTACTGTTACAGGACCGGACGACAGCAGCGCCGAACTTGATACTGTATGGAGAGGAACTAACGAATGTGGACTGTTTCACCTACCTTGGTAGCTGCGTGTCCAACTATGGTAGCTCGGGATTGGAGGTAAGTATGCGTATATCCAAGGCTCGTGCAGCTTACGCTGGACTGAATCACTTGTGGCGTCGGCCTGATATTTCACTGAAGTTGAAAGGTCGTGTATACTGTGCTGCAGTGCGTTCAGTTCTGTTGTACGGTTGCGAGACGTGGAATATGCGTGTGGCAGATGTTCGTCGGTTGGAGGTTTTCGACAACCGATGTCTACATAGTATGGCTAGGATTGGATGGAGTGACCGGGTGAGTAATATTGAGGTTAGGAATCTAGTATTGGGTGCCACTTCTGCAAACAGTTTGTTTCGGCGTATGAAACTTAGTAGACTACGCTGGTCGGGTCACGTGTTGCGTATGATGAAAACGCGTCTACCATAACGTGCCCTATTTTGTGTTCCTCCTAAGGAATGGAAGAAGCCATATGTGGAGGTCAACAGATGACGTGGCAACGTGGAATGAGAAAACGTACAACAAAGTTAGGTAAAGTAGGTGTCTCACGTCTTCGTGGTTGGGGTCCGAAAGACTCGTCGACTTGCTGGCTGGAGACACTGAAGGATATGGCAGTGAACCGTGAACAGTGGCGATCGTGCTGTCATTTTCTATCGAATCAGAATGATTGAAAACTCGTGCGTTTGTACGGTCAGACTATGTTTCGTATGTTGGCTATTGCAGCATCTTATCTGTTCCCGCCTGTGTAGGTCCACTCCCTGTTCCCCTTTGCTATTCACACTTTTTAAACAAACGTGTAACTCTGGGGAAAGACAGTGGTCAGTGAGGTTTGCCTTGCTGTTTAACACTGAACGATGATGATGATGATGATTAATCAATTTAACGAGCATCCTACAATTCTTAATGAGATGCCATCGTGACTCGGTTTTGGTCAGTATCGCGAGCTGTAATCACGTCGAAATAAAACGAAATGACGGATAAAGTGGACCAAAGGCCAACCAGGTTTAATACCACTCAACCAACCGCTTTGCTCTAGCACCTGTGCAATTGGACATGTGCAATGCATGTCCCAGTAATGTAACTCCAAATCAAACGCCACTGTCCCGATTTCTTTGTTATGATGTAAACAAAGTGATGCTTGAACACATCTTTCGTGCATCTCCTGGGCAGTTTCGGTGGATAGTCCTAGATGCTGCAACACATAATCTCCGATAGTTGAGATGAAGTCACAGAAATTGGTATCATCTATGGACAAATCTTAACTTTCGTCGGTAGATTATAGTTTCGATGTCGGTGGAAGTTGAACAGCAAATTTCATTGGATGACACCGCTGGTCTGAAAAATCTCAACAAAGATGGGTGGCTGGGAGTTTCGACGTTTCCTCGTTTGAAATAGAATAGTACCACTTTGTCCTAAAAAGCGGTTTGCCCGCAGTGAGTAGTTTCAGGAAAGATGCTACGGCACGCAGGTCCTACTAGCAGAGAGGAGATACGATTAGTGGTTCAGAGACAATGCCATCGCACAGGCGTACGAAACTGGCAGGAACATCGAATAAATGCTGATGCAATTAAGTGTGAAGTAAGACCAGTTAGATTACCGCGTTGGGATCAACAAGATCCCCTCACCCGGTGGTAGAAGGAATCGAGTGTTAGGGCTAAATGCAGCGTTTAGTGGCAACTGCAATTCTAAGTGTTTCTTTTTAATATAATTATTCAAACTTGGAGCTTTATGATTGTTCCTCCACTCTCATTCATTGACGCCAGGTGGCAACCAAACCCAAAACATATGAATGCAAGAGTAATTGGTTGTTGAAACCAAAAGTGCATAGTAGTAACAATAGTAGATTGCACGGTATCTAGTTTGTATCGTTTTCATACCTCAATCGCTATTATTGCGTGAACTATGCGCGAATGACTCAAATTCGAATGAGCACACGACGAATCGATTGACCAGGTTTAACTAAAGGGCTAACCTGATAGTCCAACAGTTGACGTTCTGTGAGCTTCAGCTTCTCCTCCAATTTACGTAGCGCCACAGACTGCTCCATTACGGTCGTAGACGTCTTACCTTTTTCTGATTCCAACTGAGCAGTCTAGACGAAACGGACGGAACGGTAAAAAGACGTGCGTGATTCAAATTCCAGTGGATACTAGCCTATTCGTCAAAACAGTTTACTGTAAGTAGTTGTTCAAAGAGACAAAACACAATGATGATTCATAGCGTCAATGTTAAACACAAAGAACGATAGTTTCAGTGTGTACAGTTTGGTATTATGCATAGCTATTCAGAGATGTAAGTCGTCAGTGCATCATCGGGTTGCAGCCACCGGAGAAAGTCCCAATAACAAATGTTGTGCCACATTTTTTCATAATCCTATGAGGGAAAATGAATGAGCAGCGGACCTATAGCAGCGGGAAAGAAAGGAGTGTCGTATCAGCCAACACAGTATACAGTCTAACCGTACAGGGGAACATTTTCGAAAATCCTGATTAAACAAATAATGGCAACAGGATCGTCACTATTCACGGTTCGTTGTCATTTCCTTCAGTGTCTCCAGCCAGTTGATTGGTGGGTCTTTTGGACCCCAACCACAGGAATGAAAGACACCAAATTCAGATAAGTTGGCTGTAAATTTTCCCATTCTGCACTGTCGCGTCATCTGATGACCTTCACGTGGCTTTTTCCACTCCGCGGGAAGAACGGTAAATAAGGCACAGTGCGGATGTTCGTCCTATGCAACACTTGACCTAATCAACGAAGTCTGTTAAGCTTGATGTGTTATGATAAGGCACTTTTCGAACCGATACCAACTACTCGATTTCTAACCTCAATCCTGCACACTCGGTCATACTATCGAATCCTAGCGATAGGATAAAAACACCGATGATCAAAAACCTTTAAGTAATGAACACCATCAACACGCAAACTCCACGTTTTGAAACAATAGAACAGAATTGAGCATACCGCGACATAGGCGTCAAACTCAGAGAGGAAGCATGGGTACCATTGGAGAGTCCAGCTACAAAGCAAGATGACGATTAAGGTTCTAAACCAAAACCTGTCCGCAACGTGGCAGAGATGGCTGATTGGAAGCTCATCTGTTCATATTTTCCACACATTTCTTCTACTTGAATTGGCAGCTCAAATCAAACCCCAACCCAAGTGACCAGAATACCAAACCATCGGGCCTCTACCACCCACTGACCCTCATGCAATACTGAGTCTTCGATTTTAGATAAGCAATTTTGTTTCGGTCGTTCCATCATGGAGGTACGTAAGCCGCTACACCGCGTCAAGGTGCAGCCTCATTATGACCACTATGATGTTTGATTCATTCATAACTAAGATCATAACGCTTAAGTTCCATTCGAAGCGGTATACCCTGGAAGAGTAGTATGAAATGAATGTACTAGCTACCAGTTCTGCTGGAACCTGAAGGAAGGCCGAGTGCCTGATTTGAAATGAGCAAAAGGCCCCTGGACCGAGCACAAGCTCCAAACGGGTTGAAAATAATTTGATCAGTCGTGCCATAACTTTGAAGCGCTTCTAAAAAGTCGTAGTGATCAGCCATTATTGGTGGTTCCACCCCCAAGGGCAAGTACCTAGTTGCTCTCCTTACTGGTCATTTCTATGGTAGCCACTGATCCCCATCTCCTAACCAGGTTTGAATGCGTTCCGTGATAGTGGTTTCCTCTTAATCCTAATCGTATAGTCGGGTCCCTGAGACAGTGTGGTGAATGTTTTAATTGTCAATTACGAAACTGAGAAAAATTCAACGGTCTTTATAGGATTGAGTGATCCAGTGGAACAGATATCAGGACCAAATGACGTAAGGGGTGTATCGAGAAATCGATGCGCCAAGAGTTGGTTTTAACTGTGAATGATATAATGTCAATAACACAGCGTTGCTGGTACATGTAATGCGCCAATGTTTCGACTACCGTGGGGCAGTCTTTCTCAAGGCAAGTTTTACAATCAAGATTTTGATTGTTGACGCATTACACCTGTTAACAACCCTGTGTTATTAATATTATATCATTCACAATTTAAATCCATATACTTCACCTAAATCTTCCCCAGGAAAGAAGTTCAACTTCGAGAGTGTTCAGTCCCTCAAAAGGATTTTGCACTTGGAAAATGGAAAAAACCATCCCAACCATACTAACACCACCCTTCAGGCTGACGAGAAGTACGTGCAAATTGCTTGGACCTTATCTCACCATGAAATCTTCCGCATATTCTGAATAAGGCGACTTATTTACTAAGCCAATTTCAATGAAACAATTCACACATTTGGACAAGGCGACTACAAAATGAGAAGAAAAAGTGAAAGTAAGGAAACTCGACAAACATTACTTCCTCTAGTGAGCTCACGCGAAAAAGCCATAATCGTAGATTCAGTTTCGGATGTTCGCAGACAAGGGACGGAAAAGAAAGAACAACCATCCCAACTATCCCAAAATCGATTGAGCCATCATCACCATCATCATCATCATCGTTCAGTGTTAAACAGCAAGGCAAACCTCACTGACCACTGTCTTTCCCCAGAGTTACACGTTTGTTTAAAAAGTGTGAATAGCAAAGGGGAACAGGGAGTGGACCTACACAGGCGGGAACAGATAAGATGCTGCAATAGCCAACATAC
>LUCM01003493.1:44339-56007 GCA_008360955.1 Fasciolopsis buskii | reverse complement strand
TTTCTCCATGTCAGTGCTCCAGTCTGTTGGAGCGTATGCCGAGGTAACATAAACTACGCTTAACACTACTATCCTTTCGGACGCCGACTGATCCCTGCAGTCTCATGGCACACAAACGACTGTTGACTAGGATCCAATCTAGAAGGGCTGCTTCAGCCTTCTCACTCAAGACTATTCCTACACCACGTTGACCCACAGCTTGAGCTGCTTCGTTTCCTGAAATGTACAAGAAATATCTTGACGAGACGTTTGGCGCAGTTAGTTGAGTAACTCTGCTCTACTCTACTCTACTCTACTCCACTCTACTCGAATCCTGAATATGTGTGTTTCATTCACGCAGCAGACATCCATCGAAAGTGAGTCCACTGTCAGAGCCAAACACGCCTGTTGGCCAGCCTGCATTAAAGTGCGCACATTGAACGAACCCAGATGCAGAGGCTGACGAGGCTTGAGAAAATGTGAGCTAACAGACTGAAAACCACCTACTACACTACTTGACAATAAACCGTTGCGAGTATCGGGCTTGTCATCAATGGAGATACCATGGGTAGGCAGAAGGGGCAAACAGATTGGGTTGGAGACAGAAAAGACAGGTTGAATAAAAGAGAGGGAACTCTTTCTTTGAGAAAGGGTGCCCAAGTTAACCGAAATGCCGGAAGAGAAGTGGAATGGCGATGACAATATTGCAATCCATTTCTAAACCAGTACTTTTACCTAATCGATTTTAGCTTTTCAACCCTCGTGCATGCACGCATTGGTATGATTAGTATTCACTAACGACGACTATGTTCGTCAACTTGTGGTCACTTTGGATTCATAAGACTGCGCACGGAATACATCCAAAAAGTGCCGCATAGAGTCTGTTTATAAACGTGAAACGGCATTTAATCAATCGAACCCTGGGACCAGTGTAAAAACCACCATAAACAGGTGAAAATGACTAGAACATACGCCTGTGTGAAATCGCATATCACAGTACGTACCAAACTTTCGATACGTTTTTGGTAGCAGGATAACGTTTCCTTGTACTTGTTTTCCTCTTCCGTGAATTTGCTTTTCAGCTGATGTATTTCATCCTGCAATTCAGTGATTGTGACTTGGGACTGCTCTTTCACGATATTGCATTCTTGGCGCGAAGTAACAAGCTCTCTGAGTGAAACGACAATCCATTGCAGAAAAATGTATATTAATTCATGATAAGAAGGTTCACATCGTCCAAGTCAGCGCTAAAACTCTGGTTCATACCTTCCAGACAAAAGGAAAAGTTAGTCAAATGGAAATTCGACTAAATTGATGCAAGCGAGCAGCAGCTAGAATTCAGTTACAACGGTAACCGCGGTTACTCGCTATACCGATTACCAGTGTCAAACACCATACGCGATGACGTCAAATGTATAAAGTTGAAACCACGGCTCAAGATATTAACAGCTGTCCCTTGTGCTGCAAATTGGAACTGCTCATGAAACATTCGACTAGTATAATTTGTTATTTGCATTTAGCAGCAATCTAAGTAAAAAGAGTCTATTTTGTGGGCCTGTGTAAGACACATACCACTTAATGTGTGCCTCAATTGACCTGCAAATTTCCGGTAGGGATTCAGTGTTTCGGTTTAACAGTAAACCCGAGTGAATTACCCTTTTGGTGAAAAAAGTATACAATTAGTCAATAACGGAGATGAAATTCGTTGAAAAGCCTTGGTTGTGGCCGGTCACAGATAAAGTATCTAAAAGAATAATCTTGCGCCGACCATTACTGGACAGTGTCTGGTCGTAGTTGGAAAAAACATCTAAAAGTACACAAGCAGAATTTTGTAACTTGTTTTATACTAGCTCCACCGCAGAGCAGCGCTAATTCTTGGTAACTGAACAGTGCGAGTGGCAGACTGACATAATTTTCCATAGATAATTCTAGAAAAAAAGTAATAAACGTTTCATCAATAAGACATCCTTAGGCTCAAAACCTGTGGTTGAAACTAGTTGCGCTACCTTTTGCAAAATGGCAATTTAAAATCCGATGTATTCATGTTTGAAGAGAACAGCATCAAAGTTACAAAACTGGACTGATCTCGTTTCGCACATTTCGCTTACCATTTTTCAGCGGATTGGAAAAAAACATTCACATCGATCCGGTGGTCATGGTGAAATGCTGTGCATGAACTGATGAATAACTATTACGGGCTTCTAGCCCAAAAACAATCGTAAAATACCACCGTAAGGTAAGTGGGAATCACTAAGTTGAAAACTTCAGCGATGGAAAACCACGCAACTTTGCAGTCCGTTCTTAGATGCTGGTAACTAGCAAGCCAACATTATCAAGACTGCTGTTACCGTAACAAAACAAAGTAAAAAGACATCCAAAACCAAAAATTGCAACCAGTGTTAAGAAAAACACTAGTATTCTAAAGCTCGCCGCCAGAACAACCTGAAAATTACGAATCTCTGGAAACTTTGGCAAAACAGATTTTTTGCGCATCAAGACAATTTTGGCGACTGTATAAATCCGGGTCTGACTTGGAAAATGATTATTAGGAGCAAACTTTATTGCACGGAATTGCATTTTTCTAGAGAAGTAACATAGTACTTGTGCAGTTCCCCAATATTATCATAGGCTGATGATGCTTCATTACACGAAGTATTACTCACCAGTTTAAATTTTCACCTAGCAACCGGACATGCAGACAAATCCCCCATTCCATGTCATCTGACGAGATGTGAGGGCAAAGAGCAACGCAACATATGCACAATGGCTAATTGAAACAGATGGTAAGAAGAGGGTAGCAGAAGGACGCACTAATCTGGACAAATACGGTTTCTCAGATGGCAACATTGCCAAGACAAAAGCATTGGCTACCAGCCAACGTGCTATTCATGTAGCAAAGCGGAATGGGGGGACAAATCGAGGTGGATTAACATAAGCAAACATCCGTTAGTGCTAACGGATGCAACAATTAGCAAAAATTGCAAGCTGCAGTAGAATGAAATATTCATACACGGGATAATTAATGAAACAATCTAAAGATTACCCCAATTACCCCTTGGCTCACAGTTTTCTACATCGAATTTTGATTATTTTGTCCCACAGAGGTTTCGCCGTTTCACATCTCATTTTGATTCATCTGAGAAATACAAAATAATCACAAACCACTAAATTGCCTTGCATCACGGCAGTAGCAACCGGAAATTTCGGAAATGCAGTTCGCATTATATTACTCAGTAGTAGCCCAAACACGATGGAAGAGAATTAAGTTTGGCACCATATTTCTCACAGGAGTCCAATGTTGTCATGCCTCATTACACTGAAAAACCGAAATCCGCACATTAGGGTTACCTGAGGTTATTGCTGACACGGTTGTGGAGATAACTGTCGGAACGCAATAATCTTATCAGAAGACTTATGGGCAACTGTATTTGAAATGAGGGTCAGGACACGAGGTTAATCGAATCTCGTTCACCCCTTTATTTTCTTCTCTTCTCTCAACGGACGCAATACAGTGTCCAGAAGTGAGGTCTTGACCCATTGAGGACTACTAGGTGGGAAGGTTGGCCACCACTGGAAGAGCTAGAACCCGAGACTCCCACGGTGAAGATCCACGACGTTGACCGATTCGCTCCCACCGGTCAGCAGTGTGAACAACGTCAGAATACTGCTACTCATTGATCGATAAATCAATTGATGAAGCCACTCAAACAGTGCGACTTGCTGAACCAGCAGACGTTCGGCAAATCCATGTCCTCGGAACTAGTTGTCAACAGATTCGGATCAAAGTCCATCCGTGGTCAACTGACAAGATGATTGGAATGTTGCATGCAAGCAGTACTCAAGGGATCATTGAATCTCATGTAAAGGCCGAAAGACAACCAGCTGATTTAACCGGTGGTACAGCTGTTGCGCCCTAAACGACAACTTAAGTTACCGCGAAATATGTCTACTGGCATCTATCAAAGGATCGGATTACATTTGACTATATATAATCAAAACTATACTTACGTCAGGGTGGCGTGACAATTGCCTGGCGTGTATCAACAGATTCAATGGATGGGTCGAATCCGCTTTCGGTTCTGTTGCCCGTCTACGTAACGCTTCAATGATCAACAGGACGTTTCTTGCAGCAGACCATAAGCAGCTACACATTATTTCAGAACTAGGTCGAAACTACTTTTAAAATCTATACCAAAAGTATTACGAATTAGTTAAAACCAGGTCAAGGCTTTATAAGATTTGGTAAGTCTACGTCAGCTCGTAAATACCAGAGTAATGGACAAATACTCAGTTCGTCTGATGGCAGCCATGTGCAAAAATACCGTGAATGGTGAACCAGATTTCACATCCATGTGAACGAGATTTCATTGACCCAGCCGGATGACAGTCCCGATTAGTTCTAACATAATTGCGAAATAACGTTATATAGATGCAAGAAGGGTTGATCCCATAAAAAATGGGTTATCAGAGTTTATTCACAGAAAAATCTTTGATGATGATCTTCGAGGCGATAATACCGCCCATTGGAAGGAACTTAATAACGGAGATCCATTCACTGTGCGCAGCTGCGATCATTTGGGTTCGGTAGCTGATGGATCACGATTTGCCAATTAGAGGACGGCGGTATACAGCATTAAGGCACAAATGCAATAAGGGGCGTTACTACGCAAAGAAACCTTAGTTGAGAGGGAAAAGGCTAGATAAGACAATCAAACGTACTTTGAGGAAGCAAGAACTTGGGCGTTCAAATCAGCAATTTGCTTCTGAAAATCTTCAGTTACTACCTGAAGCACATCAGCTTGGCGCTTCAGAGCGCTCTCAGTGACGCGTTCTCGATCAGCCAGTTCACGACGAAGGCGTTCGCATTCGGCTTGGACCGCACTATCCGCGTTTATTTGACCTGGTGCAACTGAAGCTTGAGCAACCAAATTCACCCGATGTAGAGGCAGCCTATTCGGAGAACCGACTTTTGCATCCTGTTTAATGAAACACATGATTTTACTGAGACCGAACACAGCACGACTGATAGCGAGAGGTACCAGTGAAAATCAGTTCGAAAAAAGGAATTTTAATGCGTTGGAATAATAAATGGTTGTGTTAAGGAAAAATGTCTGTGTGAAGGAAACAACATAATAGCTTTCATGTGTTCAATTCCACTTCCGACATTGATTGTTAAAGTATAATATCACGAGTAGCCAATCGCACCAGCCTCTAGCTCACGGCGCAAATCAACAACAAGGCAACAATGGTTACTGATGCGACAGAAAATTTTGAGTTCCTCGGTTGAAGGGCGTGTTGACTAAATAAAGCAAAAATTATTACATCCGCATTTTCGCAACTTTACAAGCTAATGCAGAACCTCGGTAAATTTTCCGAAGTCCCATTCGGTCTGCTGGTAAACATCACACACATCCCTCTTCTGAGGGAATGAATATCACAGCGTGATACGCTGATTAAATGGCTGACGACAAGGGCAGAAATAGACAAGAATTGTTTTATGCGGACACCATTCACGAAGTTTTCAGGGTCACCAACGTAAATTGAAGAACAACAATAATTCTTCGAGGCACCCACGTGAATAGGCAAAAGTCCTGTAAAAATCACAGAAATAACAAGGTTAGTAAGCATCCTATACTGTTCGCAGTCAGCATTCTCCAACGATTCAAATAAACTAGAAAAATTAGTATACGGAAGAATGAAGGCAGTTACTCACACGAACACAGATGCCTCAATCAAATCTTCACCCTGCAACAGATGTTAAGCCTACGGTCTCCATCTTCTTCCATCAGAAAACGAATTCGATTCAGTCGCTCAAGCGATTTCATAGCATTGTTTCCTACTGGAAACGATGTCCCAGTTTCTTATAAAAGAACGACAGGAGGTGAACACGTGTTAAACGCGAACTGCCACCCGAATTCATCAAAAGTGGAGATCAAGGTTCTTCTTTCCCATTCCTTTTCAATCACACAGTGAAGATATTGTGTTCCTAATGCCAGAATGCTGGTATCTGCATGTACTTAATCAGTAGTGTCTAAATTGGAATGCGCGCTCCAGTTTGCCCTTGCAAATGAAGATCGAGATGAGCCGTAAATATGTTTGAACAACCTGAAACATAGTAAAGTAGTCTGGGATTTGTCTTGCATCCTCGAAATCTGAGATGAAGCCGTGAAACAGGAATGATTCCAAATATCCGAGTAGGCTCGGTTAAACCATAATTCCAACCCAACCACAGGCAATGTACGAAGCATGAAGCACTATGCTCCTCAGCAGTGGTAGTAGGGAGATTGAATGTGCACCTAAGATATATATATATATATATATATATGCCGGCCTGAAACCAGGCGTGAGGAGAAACGAAACAACCGTTCAAATGAAATTGTACAGAAACCAGGTAGACGAAAGGAAATCTGTCAGCAGCAAGAACGGTGCTTGTTCTCGCACAGTACACATCTTTTTACCTTTTTTGTTGATGTTTATGGGGCAACAGTTTTACAAACAAGTAATACGCATCTGCGCCACGGACTTTGGTTCTGAGTTAAATAACTCAGCGTTTCTGACCAACAAAAATCCTCACCTCTTGCGCTCCAATTAGGAAATCCGGAAGCACCAACTGAGGCCAAATTCGAAGCTAACTTCATACCCGTGCCCCAAGTCATAACCCGACCGCCGCGTCGCTTCTTCCAGCCTCGTCCAGCACGTGTAAAAAAAACAAAAAACCGTAAACGATGGGCAAACATAAGTAGAAAATGTCCGAACCACCGAAGGCAGTGCAGAGCGATTATCTTGTTCAGAAGGCGACTGTCTGCACTTAACACACGGAGACTACTCATCAGAGACTTGGTAAACACTGCATTAGATCAGCTATTCTAGACGACTCAAAAACAGCCAATGCGGATGGAAGACATTTGAAGATTACGAAAGTTTAGATATTGACGTCCTCGTAGAGCGGCCAGAATCTGATGGGAGAACTTCATAAGCAACAAGGAGGTTAGACGTAGGGTACTGGATCCTACGTATCCCATGATACAGCTAATGGCAGACCCATCAACATACCAAATTTCATCATCCCAAGTCAGTCGGTTCTGGAGAAAATACAGAAAAACAGGGTCCATTTGTTGCATTCCGTGTACCACGAAAAAAATCAAACTAGGAGAAAATTGCGTAATTTGTTGGTCAGAACAGCTTGTCAATCACAATGTGATGAGTTAGGTAAGGAAAAAGTGCAAGAATATCCTAAAACTAGTCGGCAAATACAAAGGGATGTTCAATGGTGAACTTCATAATTAACCTTAAGAACGAAACAAGTTGGCAGCTTGATTCAAAGCGCATGCGCAAAACTAATTGCATACTTCACCTGCGCGAAAATCAGCGCACTGATAAATGATGATCGAGCAGTCAGATGTAAACTAAGAACAATTTATAAACAGCGAAAAGATACAAACATTTTACTATAAAAGATTTAATGTTATCAGAAGAAGGCAACATAAGTTCATGTAAGCGAAAATGGATCTTTAGAGGCGCTATGGAACTTACGCGGAATTGCGGTTTACATTCAGCAGACTGGACAGTCAGTATATCACCTTCTTGTTCTTCCGTATCTATGGATGAAGAATTTGCCTCCGTAGCAATGCACACCGACGATTTTTTTGACTGAACAGCCTGTAATGTAACCAGTTCGGCGCGAACTCTCGTTAGTTCAGCTTCCGTTTGCTCGTTAATTTCTCGCGCACTCATCAACGCCTCCTCTAATTCGAAAATTCTGGAATCTTCATCCAGATTGCGTGGTTCCAACGTCGTCTTGTTGATATTTTCTTCCTCCATGCGAAACTGCAGGTCCTCCAGATTCCTGGGACCATAAAATGACGGAATGTGTATTGGAGAGTACTTCTCTAATGTGATCTTATATAAATATTTATTCTCAAACTCCTATAATAATAAATCACTAACTGTATTTTACTGTGCAGGCATTCTATCTTGGAGCCAATAGATTGCTCACATACTAAAAACTGAGCCGATCACTTAATGTCATCGTCAGAAATCGGATCCAACCAAAGACAGATGAGAACATCCAAGACCAAAAAGCACATCGATAATTGCAAAAGAGCGACAGTAACAACCCACAATCGAGACAATTAGACAGCCAACACATGATTCAATTCGAAAGACATCAGTCACACACTATTCGAACAAGTTTTGGATGGTACCACATGAACCGCGCAAGTAAACTGACGACCAGCATGCATGCTGAAACGACAGAATTCACCCATGACCTTTAGTCTAGCGCAGTTAATTTATGTGAAGCCAGATGAGTTATGAGGCTTTGTTCCCCACAATACAGTTGAGCAAAAAACAATGACATTAATTAGACCTTGGGACCTGACAACTTGTACCTTAATATAACAGATTATCAGTCAATTGCAGATACACCCATTAAATGAAACGACGATTGATGGAAGTCAGCAGAGATTCGGACTCCCAAACGACTGATGAATAGCAGCTCCTTGTGCACAATCAACTGATGCAGATTTTCGGTTCGTTCTTTCAGTTTTAACCTCGCCCTAAAGAGTTAAGGTCTCGGTAAATATATTACAAGATCTAAAATTCGATGTAGAAGCGAGAAAACAATGGCATCAAAAAATACGTGAGTTAGTGTTTAAAGAGTTTTATAGAAGGTGATCAATTCTGAGTGCAGGAATGCAATTACGGTGGCATTAAATCACTTCATTTACTGTCCTCTACCGTCACATTCGCGAGGGATCTCGTGAGCGTAATCCTGCAAATTGAACGAAGCAACACCAATTAAGATTTTAATACGTTTTCGCCATGTCACCGACTGACCATTTTCCAAATCACAGGCTGTCTAGGTGGACAGCGAGAATGCGCAACACAACCCAACTACCTTTCTGTCTTTAATAAAAACGAAACAAAAGTTTTGTCTTAATTACAGCTCATTCTGACTCACTGTGACAGCCGTGATCGCATTTCATTAGACAGCAGCTATTACTCGCATAAATTGAACGATTCCCAAAGCAAGCAGTGATATTCCGTTGAGAACACATTTGCTTCCAAGCTTCCCGAAAGACAGCTTTGACCGAATCAACCGCTGAACTCCAAAAATGTGAACGAGATGTATCATTTGATCAGCATGTTTCAAGGATTTAAAATCATCTTCGAAATCCTGCGAATTCCCATGAACCGTTTGATCTTGGCCACCTAAAGAGCGTAGGAATACCAAGGGCAACAGAAGGGAAACTGTTGCGTACAGCGGTCAGATGATGCGTTTGATTTGAAAGAGCTACCTGAAGTCGATAGAAGCGGACACTGTCACCATCTTGATGACAAGTTCCGATCACCAGATCTCACGATCAGCACGAGAACTGCTTTTCAGACGTGGTCGGAATTTATGACGTCCTTCGTTATTATACATCAAACGGCCTTAGTCGGCGATTAGCAAGTAACAACAAAGAGTTCTAGAAAATTCAACTCCTTGGGAAGAGATGGACGAAACCACAGCGATTGGTTCCAATGCCCACTAACATCACATGACGTATTGGGTTGCAATGCGTGAGCCAGCACAGTCTGGCAAGCTTCTTGCACTAAGAGGATGCGCTCAGCTTGTTGGTATTTGACACAGCATGACTCGAGCTGCTAAAACACGGTGACGCAGAGTAATGTGTGGTCGGAGTCAAGACAGTTTGGCCAGTAAGAAAAACAACCTAGCACACTGAAGCGCCATTGGTAGGTAATCGCCGCGATCTAGATCATTTCCCGTGCGTAAGTGGGGGAAAGCCAAGTAACAGTGCGCCGTTCGACTGGCGAAAGTTTGTGGTTGGTCAAAAAAGCCGGTGACCAGCACAGAGTATCAGTAATCTGTCCGCAATGTCCAAGCGAACCGAACCAGGGTCAAGCTCCCTCCTAGGTGACATTTGCTCGCCATCAGGCGGCCGACGGGCGCGTTGAGGTCCCTCGCGTGTACCGTGATACCTGTCTAGTTTAGCTGTGGTAAAGACCTTATGAAGCTGGTGTTAGAATCCACCTTCGACCTTATCCGAAGTGCAGTCTGTCGAGGCATAAGCGAAAATGACGAACAGGCAGCGTGTATGATCTCGATGTCTAGTCACTCCACAAAAACCTCGGAGCGGCACCGCGCAAAGTAGGCCATTAACGGGAACCCAATCCGAAATGGCAGCCTTAGCGCTAAGGCTTAGAGGAATTCCAACACCGACCTGATCGGTCGCGGCAGCATCCGAGTTCCTTGATAGGCGCACGTGAACTTCATATTAGCGTTAGATGTGGAAGTCAGTCTGATTATGGGGCTGGCGACTTGCAGTCTCGTTTCTGAGAGGCACCAGATGTCGAGTGGGAGCGGCAACAATGTGCAAACTAGACTCGCTTATTGAGCGATTTGCATAAGGGTGAGTACATTAAGGCAAGCAAATCTGAATCGTAGGTGAGGTTGGAGAAAAGTGGGCTTCATGATGCGATATTTTGCGGCACACGTAAAGAAGACAGTTCTATCGGAGATTTGGTCATAACCAGCGCCGGGAACAAAGCATCTTCGATGAGGTGAAATGCATTAGCTGGCAGGTAAAACAGTTGGAGAGGAGGAGGAAGGATAGATTTCGAAAGTTGTGCTAAGTGAACACATGATTTTACAAGAGTGAAGCAACACGAGAGATCGTGAGGTGAGAGCAGGTTTGTGTGATAGTCCACAGTTCAGCCAAAGTGGTACAGGAATAGTGATGCTCAACAAAGCTAAAACGACCTTTTCATACTAGATCCCGGGTAATAGTCGTTTACATGTCGCGACACTCTAAGGGTCAGTCGATGTTCGAAAATATAACTGGTTAGTTGCAGCTTATTTGTCATCTCGGGATATGGTTCCAACGGACTGCAAGACGAGTTTTAGAGCGATCTTGACCTTGACACTCCCAAGAGCAAAGGCTGACATTGTAGTGGCAGCAGGTGAATTCAAAGTACAATTTGGAAAACGGTTCATCAGAAACCCGTTTTGATAGGTGCTGCACTTTGTCCATTCAGAGTAAGGATATTGGGGATGGGTTCTCCGCGTATTAAGCGGACAGTCATTTCTTGCCATCTAGTACGAATTTCCAGCACAGTTCTCGTCACGGATCGGTATGGCAGTCTAATTCGACAGGTAATCTGAGTCAGATCGAACATATCGCAGGTCAAATGAGTATTAGGAAGCACAATAATAAAGCTCTTAACACCGCTTCTCACTAACTTCTCGTAAAGGTATATTGAAGGTGATAATACAGCTAGTGAGGTCATATATTGACCGCTGATCCTCCTCTGTTCAAGTAGTTTTCAATATTGTTGCATGGATTGTCAACCATAATCAGTCGCAGATTGTTGCGCTGAACTACTATTCCTAGAAATTTCATCTGGACGAGCGAGACGAATCAGACACCCGAATGGGCTTACCGGATAAACAGGTTCGAGCTGGAGACAAAAATTGCCTATTGATTAGCAAACGTTACGCTACTCAAACGAACGCAGTAGTCAAACACTATAATATATAGAGGCACAGTTTATTTGTTACCTCGGCATACGCTCCAACAGACTGGAGCACTGACATGGAGAAAGACGAGTTTTACGATAACCTCGTCACTCTTGTTCGGAAGAGCAAACTCTCTGGCATTTTAGTGGCGAAAGGTGATTTTAATGC
>LUCM01003493.1:0-29807 GCA_008360955.1 Fasciolopsis buskii | reverse complement strand
TTCCCTTGAAATATATTCGACTATAGTTGTAATTCACCCCCCAGGAGGATAGTCTTGTGGGTGGTGTGGATGAATTACACAGAGAAAGCTGAAAGGCTTCGCCTGCTTCCAGACGTGGCTGCTAATATTTTGTGCGGTGGTGTCTTCTTAGTCCCCTAGAGAACCCTTGCGCCACACTCGATAACAAGAAATTCAGGAAGATCCGTCAAACTGACGTTACTCTGGAGGTTCGTGGGACGCTATTGCACACATGCACAACTAAAGGTGTGCCTCCGAGCTGTTGCATTCTTTTACGACGATTTCCTCGGCTATTCGCTGTCAAAATCATAGCAGTCTCGAACAGTTGCAAACAAATTGTTAAGTTTCGACAATTCCGAAGCACCTGGACGCACATATTGGAGTATTTCATGTTTTCAACTTACTGACAGTGAGTTCCTACTACACCATGCGATTCATTCTCATCGTTAGCGATTAAACAGCAAGGCAAGCCCCACTTGACCGCTGCTCGTCCACCAGAGTTTCACGTTTGTTTTAAAGAAGGTGTGGATCGCTAGTATAGCAAAGGGGGAACTAGTGGGTGGCGGATGTGACCTACACAGGGCGGAACTCAGATTAGATGCTGCAGTTAGCCAACATACAAAACATAGATCTGACCGTACAACACGTATGAGTTTTTCAATCATTCCTGATTTCGATCTTCTAATGTGCGGGAGACGACTTTAGCAGGGGACCAAAACGTTTAGCTACCGGTGGTGGATGAGAGCAGCCGTTTTGCTTTGCAGCTGACGAAGCGCCCTTTGGCTCTGTATGGTTGCTGAAAACTTGTTCCTAGCTTGCCTGAAGCGGTGGTAGGAGGCGGGGATGGGCGAGTGTGGCCAGTGGCGAAATGTTAAGTGCTTCAATCGTACAACAGGATCGCACGCGTGATTGGGCTACTTGAGGGATTCGGGTTTGCCTGATATGGAAAAGCATAAAGTAAAAAAGGATATCCTAGAGAAAAATGTCGGTAAAATGGAGAACCGATGTGAGGAAGACGGAAGTAAAACAAGTCATTTCATGGCCAGCAAGCTAAGTAGTCGCAGAGACCATCGAAGTCGGTTGAGTTTTCGCGCCGAAATTTGTATCTTGAGGAGGGTGGAGGTTTGTGACGGATGAAGCTGACGGATGTTGTAATAACACGGTGTTCCGATAAGCCAACGGGGGAAGAACAGATTTTAAGTAGAGAGAAGTGACTGAAGTGAAGATGAAATCAACAGTAAGAGCACAATCGCCAGTTCAATCGGGTATACGTGTGGGAAGCTCAAGTAGCTGAGATAAATTGCTGACCACAGCGAATTGTTCGGCTTCGTGCCCCACGTTCTAAGTGTCAGAGGAGTGTCCCAGCCACTTCTGGCTGTGAACCTTGCAATCTAAGATGGTTATATGGCTTCTAGGGTCTGTAATAAGCAAACATTCAATGCCTGTAGATAATAAACCAGAAATGGAAGTCAGTGGTGTTGAGGAACGACAAACAACACAGAAGTATTGACTGAAGAAAGGGAATCGAAGTTTCAATCACATGGGTTGAAATTCGCGATTGGAAAAGTCCACATTTGGTACCCCGGCAAGCGGGAGCTGTGGTCAATGCCAACATTGCAAAGGTTGAAATCGCTCGTATTTTATCTTGATCGTCATGTGTATTATTAATTTGTTGCTCGTAAACGTTGTTTCCCGATTGGATTTTTCCAGTGGGTTTTCTACTGAGAGAAGACCAAAAATCATGATCCTGGAACTTGAACTGGCGAACCATATAAGCCCTCAGTTGACCAGACACGTTGGCGAGTGTGAATTCCGCGTCGGTATCAGCATTCCCATCAAGCATGTTTAAAAAAGGCATTAAATTGTGAGTGACAGACAAGCACTGGCAGAACGCACACAAGCAATGAATCCACAAACCATGCGCAACTTGTGCTAGATAGACTCTCGAGTTCGGTTGCTCGGTTTGGCATGTGCTTTGCACCTTGAAAATGAAAAGAGCCGCGACAGGACTGGACGATTATAGTCCCGAAATTGATATTGGATGGAGAGGAACTAACCATTGTTGATTTTCTCACTTTCCTTGGTAGCTGCGTGTCGAACGTTGGTAGCTCGACAGCAGAGGTAAATACGCGAATATCGATGGCTCGAGCAGCTTACGCTGGACTGAAGCACTTGTGGCGTCAGTCCGATATTTCACTAAAGTTCAAAGGTCGTATGTACTGTGCCGCAGTGCAATCAGTTCTGTTGTAGGGTTACGAGACATGGAGTATGTGTGTGGGCGATGTTCGTCGATTGGAGGTTTTCAACAACCGATGTCTACGTAGTATGGCTAGGATTCGATGGAGCGAACGGGTGAGTAATGTAGAGGTCAGGAATCTAGTACTAGGTGCCGGCTCTTAGAATACCTTGTTTCATCGTACGAAACTTAGTAGACTACGCTGGTTGGGTCACGTGTTGCATATGGCGAACACCCGTCTACCATATCGTGCCCTATTTTGCGTTCCTCCCACGAAGTCGAGGAAGCTGTGTGGAGGTCAACAGATGACGTGGCAACGTGGGATGAGAAAATGCATAGCAAACTTAGTTGAAGTAGGTGTCTCACGTCTTCGTGGTTGGGGTCCGAAAGACTCGTCAACTAGCTGGCTGGAGACACTGAAGGATAAAGCAATGAACCGCGAATAGTGGCGATCGTGTTGTCATTTTCTATTGAATCAGAATGACTGAAAAAGTATGTTTTACTGTTAGACTGTGTTCTGTGTGTTGGCTGCAGCAGCATCTTATCTTTTCCCGCCTGTGTAGATCCACCCCCTGTTCCCCTTTGGATATTCGGTCTTTCTATAGAAGCGTGTAACCTTGGAGAAAATATACTGATCAGTGAGGCGCGCCTTGCTGTTTAACGCTGAACGATAATGATGATAAACAGTGAGAGTAGATCAACGAAGCCTTGCACTAAACGGAAACTGGTTTGCACGGCTCAAGGTTGTGTGGGCTGTAAAAATGCTCAATATCTTCGACTTCCGTTGCCCTGCCGGATGTGTGCCGATCCGTCCCTCTCGATACCACCTGCTGATCTCTAAGACTCCAACTGACCACGAGTTTGTGAAATGACCGAGAACAGTGGCGAACAGGAAAATGTAGATAAATGGAAAATGCTGCGGCTGTCAGTAGTAGTCACAATCTTTAGCGATTAATTAAGTGTGTTAATTCGCGAAAACCGAGTACAGGGGAAATAGCCAAAGAGTTCAACGATATACTGATTCACTCTGAGAGGCGTCGCCTGGAGGTTTCAGTAGAGCACTTTGGTTCATCACCGCAGTGGATTTTCTGCTAATGGATGGGGGTGAAACAATGCAGTAGACATCGGACATCCGTCAGAAATAGAAGTCATCAAGAAGAGAAGTTTTCTTGAAAGGTATGGAGCAATAGAATCAGATAGGTTCTCCGTTGTTCCTCAAATTCGGTGGAGAACTGTTAACATAGTAGTCAGAAAATCTCTGCGATTCGTTTCACGTCAAGCTTGAAGCATGAGTGTAGTGGAAGTGACATGCCACATAGCCACTGGGAGCTACTATGCACGGTGGCGGAGGGACCGACAACCTTGAGTGTGAAACCTGGAATGGCATAGGTCCACATAAAGTCTCAGTAGATCGGGTTTGATAAGGAGACGGACGACAGTGATTTGCAGTCTACAAGAAAAGCGACCCGTAGATCTGGCATTCAAACCACTAACCCTTTCGGTGGCAGATGCTTAATCCACTTGACCACTTCCGGTTCTGAGTAAGAGAAGGGATGCTTGAGGACTGGTGTGAACCGCTTTGCAAGGTGATAGGCCCTCGTGTGAAAACCACCTACCGACTAATGAATTTTTACTGTTCCAATCACGATTTTCAATTCTCGCGGTTGAAACTCTGACTTCCTCCCTTCAAGCATTATCTTCGTGTTGTTTACTGACCCTCCCCCACAACAGTGGAGATTCCTCTATTTTTGATTACCTATCTTCAGACAACGAATACTTGCTTTTTACAGATCACAACTGTCATGTTATCGCCTTAGGAAGTTTCAAAGTTCACAGCCAGGAATGACTAGTACACCCCTGCGACACCCCGGTCATGAGGCGAAAAGCGTCAATAGTTCCCAATGGTCAACAATTTGTCTCAACTAATGAACCTACACACATGTACACCCAATCACATTGGCGACCGTGATCATACTCCGGATCTTATCCTCGCCTCACTCTCTTCATTCTACTCAAAAGTTTCCATTTTTCCCTCTCTTAGCTCATCGGACTATTTTTCTCACATCTTCTGTCGACATTACTCGAAACAACCCTCTAATCTCCTCAAGAAATACATTTTCGCGCCGTATTTCTGCCAAATGGAACGATTTCCGCGACTTTCTGGCCTTATCCTTGGAGAGATTGCTGTTTCACTTCTGATGTCGCTCCGACCGACTCTAATTTCACCAACATTATTCTATCCCGTATTGTTCCAACCCCAGTAAGCTAGAATCCTCCGAGTGGCTCAACCACGCCTGCAACTATGTTGTCCGCTTGAAGTGCTCGGCATATCACCGCTGGCGTCGCTCTCTCAGTCCCACTTGCTCCCAGCGTTTTGCACAAGCCGGGAACAAATACTCCTCCAAACAAAGAACCAGTGAAGGCTTGGTCTCACACGCCACTGGCAAAAGAGCATTTCGGCTCCCGAAATTCCTCCTCTTCCAATTTTTCTCTTACTTCTAATGCCTAAGGTAATCTTGCTTGTGAACCACACGAAAAGGCCAAGGTTTTGCTTCCCGATTCTCTGCCATTCCCACTCTATCCAATTATCCAATCCTCCCATATACATCTATTTCCACTGTTCACCACTTTACACCTCTTATTAGCACCGGTAAGATCCGATAAGCGTTGAGTCTTTTGAACGTGCACAAACCACCCGGTCCGGGCGGCATTCCATTCAGTATCTTTAAAATGTATGCCCCTGAATTGGCCTCTCTTTTGCCTTCGTTTTCATCTTCCGAAACCTTCCCTTTCCCCAAGAGTGGTCACTCCTCTGGCTCAGATAACTATCGCCCGATTTCCCCAACCTTTATCGTTTCTAAGGTGCCCGAAACATTTATCTTCAATCAACTGTGTTCGTTTCCCGAACGCGAAGGATTGTTGAGCGCCCGCCAATATGGATTCCAACAGCATCGTATCACCGGTGATCTACTGGCTTTCGTCTTTCATTATTCGTCGGACGCACAACGGAGAAACCAACTCGGCTTCGCCCGATATCTCCAAGGCATTTGACCGAGTTTAGGATAAAGGCCTACTTATTAAACTGTTTCCGTTCGAGTTCCTCCCAGCTCCCGTGCTGTGGACATTAAGTTGCCTCAGTAGGCGGACCATCTCCGTACGAGTCGATAGAGTTTTACCTCAGCCGTTCCTCCTGAATGCCGGTGTTCCCTAAGGATTTGTACTGGCACCCTCTTTCTTTGATTTATGAACGACCTATGCAGTACATCCAATGCAGTTCACTAATTGCCGATTATGTCGCACTCCACTGTTCGCTTGGTTACCGCACTCTGCCATGCAAACATGAACATCAATCGCAACCATAACGTTGTCAGTGTACCGCTGGATTCTGATCTTGAACACATCTCTTGGGGTTCTAGTAGTTAGGCTGATTTCAATACTTTGAAAAACCCATACTCTATCTTCCTTAAACATCATTCGTTCGCCCCAGATTTCCGCTTTGAGTCAACTGTTCTAAGCCCCAAAGACTCTCTCTCCTTGGCCTATCCATAACTTCTTCATTACGCTTGCCCGTTTTATATCTTAGCTAGCTTCTCATGCTGGTTTTCTATTTGGGATCAGGGGTTTTCTTACTGCAGCTCATCTGCTGCACGAAGATCAAGCCCCACCCTCGCCGCATTTGAACACTACATTCACTTCTCTTTCTGTACCGCATCGGGTACAACGCAAGGGCATCCGGTTGTTCAGTGACTCCTTAAGATCCAATCCTTAGTCACTTCCCCACCGTCGGTTGGATGCTTAACTATCCATTTTCTATCGTTATTACCTTGACTTTTAGTCTTCGAGACTTGCATTGTCAGTTCCTCTATCTGCAACCTTCGTTCACCTCTCCAGTTCCGAGATGTCTAACCTTTCTTTCCAAGCCTCTGTACAAAACATGACATAACGCCCATATTCGTGCCTGAATTTGGCAGGCCACATAGCTTTAAAAGCATCACAGGAACAGCTCCCAGGTAAGGATGAACTTCTTCGTAGAAAACGAGAACATTAACGCAGGGCCGTACATAGCCTTGTCACATAATAGTCTGCAGTGGTAGGAGATTTTAATGTGGTCTGTGGCCTGCGAAATTCATTCACTGATATAGACATTATATCATGTAGTGCTGATGTTCGAGGAACCACTGAGAATCAGCCCGGTTAGCGTAATGGCTAAGATGCTCGAGTCACAGTCGTTTGGTTCGGATTCGCGTGCCAGTTCGAGGGCAATGGAAATAAACTGCTGATGACTCCTAACAACGATGAAACAGTTGTACAGTGCTTCCACGATTTCCAACAGCAAGATGGATGTTGGCACTGCATTACGAATCATTCAGAAAAAAGCTGGAACATGGATCAAAGTGATCGACTGATGATATGCCGAAAAAGTATAAAAGCCTTAACCAATGAACTGGTCTGCTTTAGTACAGTCAAAATATCGTGTTGCGGTCCATGAGATTGCCCTTCTCCCCCACATGATAGCTGGAGACAATAGGTGACATCAGTCATTGCCATAGACAGTACGGTTCTTGCACTGGGCACCACTAGTCTCCTATATAGGTCCGTCAATCTTTTATTTTTCACTAGACCTTTCACTATTCCTCGATACTTTTTTTCTATTTTGATTGGAAGGTGTTGTAAGATAGAAACCGAAACCAAAGCACGTTGATGCAAAGTTAATGGCTGCAAAATTTGAAAAACGAACTTGACTGCACAACGATAGGATCCTATACGAAACAAATAGCAGAAAAAATTTGAAAAAGAGCTACAGTTACCTGAAGACTTTGAATATTCGCTTGTTGCTCCCGTGAATTCGAATTCGCTGCGGATGTTGGGCGACGAATATTTGGCGTTGTCGTCCGACCCTGGGAACCAAAGCCAGATATAAAATAAGACGGAAATAAAAACTGATGATTCTTAGCTTTGTGTATTGATCCTCTCTATAATCCTTCCTACACACCGATGTAGGAAGGAGTGCATTGCACTCCAAGTCAAATTTATCTAACATGTCTGTAAACGATTGATTTACTCCCGTAGTGTATAAGAGCAGGTGATCGTCATAAGCTAAACATTTCCGCTACAGCAACCGGTTCCACCGAAGTTCGGTTGACCTAAATAGGATTAAAATAGAATGTACCAGATCCCTCCCAGAAGAGAGCGTGAGAAGAATGTTTTTGTGCAAGCTAAACTGCACTGGGCATTATTCTAAACTTCAATTTTCATCTTATTAACAGGTACTTAACAGAGAGACCGTTTGCAACATGCACAGGTTTTTCCGGCCCATGAGTTACATACTCGTTTGCCTGTCACACGCGGTAAATTACAGGTTCAATATTATAAGCATACGCTCATGTAAGTCAGGAAAAGAAACTAATCAAAATATGGTGTTTTGGATACCGGTACATGCACCCCATCAAAGCAATCACGTGGATTCAACTGACAAAACATTTGGCAGGATGATAGTTTGTTTCGTCCTCCCTCAAACACTGAAAAAAGGATCCACTGAAATCCTGTGTCGGACTTTACAGACAAACAAGAATGTAATGAGCTAAAGCGAAATTCGGATTCAGGGACTTAACCATAAGCTGGTGCACCTACAGCCAATAAGGCTAAATTTTTGATCTTGTCAGTCAAAATAGTTTATCCAGAGCAGGCACATGTAAAAAATCTCTTTTCACCTATTTAGGGACATCGTTTAATCAATTTCGACTTAGTCTAGCTTCGATTCTATAGTTAGTACACCAGTCCAATACTACTGTACTGGACTGATCCAATCGTGACGTGCAGCCCGAATTCGAAAACCTCAATCTGTCACCTGAAAATGAATACTGGTACACTAAACAGCAAGATTTACGCGGCGCCCGAAGAACCCTGTAAGCAAACCGAGACGGAAAACTGATAATGTCTAGCAGACATATCTGCTTTAAATCAGCAGCATCCTATACGGTTATGGATTAATAAATGAGAGCTATTGCGTCCAATCAGATCTAGCCCTCTTGGAGACGTATTTTCTGGTCTTGATATCAAAAGGATCACGTCTTAGTTTAAAACAAGATGGCTTTAGTCAACAACGTTGCTGCAAACGGCCGGAAACTAACTGGCATAAAAACAGCAATGAAGACCAAGTGGAAATTCTGCAAAGCCCTTTAGCAATACTTGACAATCAGCAGCAAAACTTGCGGAATTAAAGTCCCAAGAGAGAAGAAAAACTTCATTGAAAAGAGGCGGTACGACAAAATCATCTTCGGATGAATATATAAAAAGCCATTGCTATTTGGCGGATGAAAGGAGCCACTATATACTTAATCAAATGAAAGTCCACATCGATAGGGTTCATCCTCACTGTGCCACGGTAATCATCGGTCGCTTACCGGGCAACCGTCGTCCATTCTGGACCAGGCGACCGAGCATTACATTAGTATCCAAAGTAGACCACCAAGAACAAGTCCGATCTTACAATGACCATTTCACATACATCATCTAAACACAGAAATCGCTTACCACCGAAAATAACTACATTTATTTAAAGACTAATGCTGCTTCCCCCCTATTCTGTGAAGCAGAGAAGTTTAGTCAAAGATCCATGCACTCGTGAGTATTTTGTATCTACCTTAGGTGTCAGCAAATTTTTATTTTACCTTTCCTCCACAATCATAATTCCGGGGTTTGACTGTGAGTGCCACTGGCTCCAATTCTCTGGTTCACGATAACGTTATCGCCTGACAGCCGGACCCGGCCGACCTCCAAAATTACTATGCCTTTAGGTCATGACAAATAAAGTATAAAATTACCATTGTTATTATTTCAGTTTGCCTGCAGACCCACTTGGTGCACTTCCAATAAATACCGCTTAATTCTCGTCCACAATGATAAAAGCAATAATTTGCTTTCAGTGATGGCGCCTAGAACGCAAGGAGACTAGGCAGCAGCTGAGGAAAGATTATTCCGGATCCTTCAACTGCTACCACGTGCCTGCTTCTTGGTCATGTGATCGCCACACTTAAGTGTACATGTTGCGGGCTGTATAGGACACATACAGAACTCGAATGAAACTGGCTGCGTAACCTAATGACAGTGCAAAGACCATCAAATGAGCTAGCACCGTAGACTTAATAATTCCTAATCTTAGTTTCAACGTACCGATATGCACATCAGAGCTTGAGTAGTGGTGAATCAAATGCAAATTTCACATTTTAGTTAGACTTATTAACTTTGCTTCCGACATCAACCACTAAGTATTCACGCTCAGCAGACTGTCGTTGGTTTTAGGTCTCCCACGTACCCGGGCTTCTTGCCGATAAGTAGTCTGTGATGGAGATAAATCACATTGCGTGCATCGGTTTTGCTACTCGAAAGCTTACAATAAAAATGTGATGTGCCATCCACGGTAGAGTTTAAAAACGTCACGCGGAGTGAGACCCTGAAATTAATGGACAATACTCGCTCTTCTGCATTAGAAAATCGGGTCCTCGGATAGAAATGTGGTTAATGGTTTGATTTTGAACTGTTCACTCCCGGCTTCGTGTCCAACCATGTTATGGATTGATGGACTTGCACGTAGTGTACGCTTTGTAAAAGAACACAAACAATCCAGAATGTGCCATGTTCTCTTACCTCTGTCTTCAAATTTGGGACTTCGCAGACTGCGTTTGATTGTTTCCAAAGCAAATCGCATAACTCTCCAGTCGTTACAAATGCTTCCCACTAAGATTTGTTTGGTATTAATAATCTTTTCTAATTTTATTAGATGGTTATAAAACACCGTTTAGCTGGAAAGGGAATGAAATACTTCATCAAATATCATGAATAAGATGGTCAACAGTGCATGATTGTTGAAAATAATTCTGTTTCTGGCCCTGATTCGCGCGTAAATCACCGTATTTCAGTAGAATATGAATTCCTTTGGGATCTTTGCACTATCACGGTTAAAATCCATCCTGTCCTAAATAGGTGTGCATTTTCATTCGAACAGTCTTATTGGCAGAGTTTCATCCGTGATGGAACCGTAACCACTTAGTGCAAAGTAAGGATGTGTACTAGAATATTGTTTACTAGGTTGTTTGTCTGAACCCGGTGGAATCGGCTTGGTGCATTCCCTTTGTAGAACTTTGCTGAAGGATACAGATAAGCGTGAACTTATTCACGTCACATGCCCCACAAGTTGTAGAATACTCGTGCTTACTCTGGACCGTTAGACTATCCACAGACATCCACGTGCACATGTACGAACGTCTTTAAGGGCACACGAATACGGAAAACTTGAGTTCGTGATGAATAAACATACCACGTTATGGAACAACATAGGACACTCCCAAGTGTCAAATGGCCAACAGTAAGAGACGAGGAAAGGTTAACTTCCCTGTGCTCCGATCACCGCCTGTTCCTCACTAGTACAAACGTCACATTTTCGAACTCCCCTTTTCGAAAAAGTGACTGATCCAGGTCTTTCACGTTGCAATTAGCGGCAGATGGAGAGACTGGTTAAAAGGTTACCGTTTGTACTGCCGCACTCCCCCCGACTCTAATCACGCGTTAGTCTGCACTCAACTGCCCATGTGCTCCCGTGGACACTCGAAACACATCTTATTCAAAATGACTTCCCGAAATGCGCTAGCTGTATGTCTAGAACTACGCCCAACAAACAACATCAACGAGCACTGACCGCTTATCAAGAATGCCAAGCATTCTGCTGGTGTAGCGGGTTGTAACCTGACTTCTTGTGTTGCGACATACTGGATTTCTGCCCAGTCTCTGCATTTCTCACACAAGCCGGCCAATCCCGGATGTTAGCGAAAATAATGAACCACGCCACATAACGAGACGTGAAACCAGTGCACAATTACATGGAACATGCTGTTGTCATGGTAAGTTCCCGAAAAGTGTTTTACATCATCCAAGCTATCGATACGAAATCGGTGAATGTGAGCTGAGCATTCTGTGAAGCCGATAACAGCGGCAATGTATTGTATACTGGGAGAAACACCCTGAAGCTCAACGTATCAAGCCTCGTGCGTCAGCCCCTCCCAGCTATTCCGGCGTACATCCCGTGATCTGCCTCGACAGATCCATCTTTTGAGGCGGAAGATCAAAAGAGAAATAGAAACTGTAGGACGTCTTAAATCACCGAGCTCCGATGAGCTTTCTCCAGCTCCATCCAAAGGGGGCGGAATGCTGCTCCCCAAAAACATCAGATTTTGTTATTCCATGTTTGGTACTCTGAGGGGGTCCTGTTTCCCTAATAAGAATTAATAGTCGTCCTCATCTCCGAGAAGGGATCGCGCGGTGACTGCGCTAAATAAAGAGACATTGGTCTGATTTCAGTAAAGTCGAGTTTGTTAGCCGCCGGCATTCTGAGTAGGCTTCACAAAAAGCGTGGCAAGAAAACTTGCAAGGAGCAAATTGTTCAATCTTGGTAACCATTCGTCGTACCCAGTGAAGTATGAAAAGACTACCTTATTTTACATTTCTTGTCAATTTTGTCACGAAGTATTCTGTACAGGATGCTGGGCTAATAGGCGACAGAACGAAACTCCTCTCAGAAAACAGAACTCGATTTAGATATCAACTCGCTTAGTGACAATTCAAAACATGCTGGATCGCTTGGCGACTGAAGTTCACAGTCAACACGTTTCACGCATATCAACCTATAGAATATCAAAGTGTGAGGTTGCTTTAATCCGGTAGTTCTATCAAAAAGGTGCAAACTTAAATGTACTAAGTTGCGTTTTAATTTCTGCCATTTTGTAATTCGAATGTTATCCTAAAATGGATTGGCTTCTATTCAATGACTGCATGGAAAGTTCTTCCGAGAATTTGAAACAGACGAAGTGCCCTATCTATTTTCACAATGTTGAACCATGGCACAGCGTTTGGGTTCAGTAGTATAATTCATACGAAAAAGCAGCTACTACCCAACAATCCATTTCTTAATCGAATCAAAAAAGTAACGAATGGACAGACATGACTGAAATCTACTCCTTGTGCTTTAGCACATAATGAACTGGTTTACCGAAAACGGATTTGACTGTATAAGGTCCTAATGGACTGACGGTTAAAAATACCGGCAGCAACTTTCGCTGTCTCTGTGAACCAGCCTGCAAGGAAACCTGACCAAAGAACTGCGCTTCCTACGACCGACATTCACTTGTCATTGTCGAGATCGCGTTAAATTTCAAAAATATGTAATCTAACCCTTAAAATACATCCATTCTCGCATCCTCGTCAATCTCTTCCTAATGCATCATGATGGAAAGAACTATGAAAGCATGTTGGGTTAGCCTGATTTAGATGGGACCATTGCGGGGGTGAAAAAATAACCACCTTAAGGATAACCGAGTCTGATACTCTTTGAGGAACAACGCAATTGCTACTACTACTGGTGAGGAGAGACAAAATAGTGGTTAGCAGATAGAATTACGAAGACGACCGATGCCCAAAGAAGATAATGACCAAACCGATGGAAAACTATGCTACGCGTATGAAAAACTACAAGTAAAAGGGTGAGCAACAACAGAATAACTTGTAGATTTTAATAGAAGTTGTCGCTTTAAGCGGAACAATAAGAACAGGCTGCTCATTTACTCTACAAACACCAACCGTTACTTTTATTTACTATCACGGAACGACTGAGACCGAAATATCATCATTGAGAAACAAAAACCAGCGGCCACAAACAGTGATGAAGGAGAAGTATTCTCAGCATAAGCGGTTCAGATTGCGTAAGCAAAGAGCGGTGGGATCGGTGGAACTGTTACACCAATGAATGATCAAAAGATAACGCATTTTATTATTATCGTTACTGCAAAAATTTGCAGTAGGGACTCTGACACAACCAGTCAGTTATTAAGGACCAAATTGCAGAGAATAAGATGCTGACGTAAATCTGCAGTGGCTTAAGAAAGCATTGTGCGCCGAAGTCAGATGATGTGCAAAACTATATTCTTTAACTGGAAGCCGGCCGAATGCACAAACAAACCAGTGAATTTACTCCAGAATCTCATTCTCCCAGCCATACCTTTCAAACGTCTCCTCAATAACAAAAGTAATCAGCAATGTTCCCTGATAATCCCTCTTTTACGATGTCATTTGACTACAGGGTATACATCTTATGCCGCAAACCACTTTGTGGGCAATAAAAAAATACGATCGCATGAATGTATGATTGGCTAAAAAACGAATCGGTTGGATGTCAAGCGGAAACTATTCAACTGGTGCATAATCATATCGCTGACCACGCATATCAAGAGACTATTTTTAATTTTCCCAAGTCTTTTCACCCACAATTTCTCCAGTAAAATAATTATGTATCTTCCCTTCAACAATCTCAACTGTAATCTTGCACTAAACTATCGGTTTTATAAATGAGTTTTTCACACACGAAAATAAAGAACTTTCCGTGCAGTTACGTTCTCAAAGGTATTCACTATACTGCGCGTATATCATGTCCCAGCTCGCTTCCAAATGAAAAGGGAAAGATGGTACTGGATTTAATAATACGCTTGGTCTAATTTTATTGGAAATTAGAATGCGTAAGGTCGCAAAGATGCAATTTTGTACGAATGGTACGCAGGTGATGTGTTTACTTTGGTCAACGGGAATTAACTACATCAAAATAAACAAAGCATATCCCACTGCGAAATTCACAATGATTCAGTTAACAGAACAAATCCTCCATGAATACGCAGTGTTGTCCATAAACCAGGACGCGGAAAAAAAGAAAGCCTTAGATCTGTGATACTTGTATTAATTCCCACAGACTGGTTCTTCTGTAAGACATTCGCTGCCTTACTATCAAGTTCAATTAACAAGAACAAAAAAGCGGAGTTGGAAAATCATGTGGAGAAACTGTAATCCTCCCACCAAAAGTCAAGGTCTGATGCTAACCTAATCCGGTAGGATAGTGTCACGTGAAGGAGCGTCACGAACCCGGATTAAATAACAGCACGTGAACCGGAGCGAGGGAGAAATGAGAATGCACTTTTGCAGTCCTAATGCCAGAAACGGAATTCGGTCGGGTTGAGTTCAAAGAAAAAAGAAACCCATTTTGCGTTGTTAACTATCTGACCTAATCAACAAGGTGGGGAACAGCAGCATCCATTGTTCGAAAATACAAAAGTGATTTCAACATGCAACCATTTGGAAAAAGATAGAGAGAAAGAAAGAAGGAAATGGAAAGAAAAGAAAGATCAGAAGTTTATGGACACTTACATAACGAAGATGACCGTTTTTGACAGACAGTAGTTATAAATTGGTTAACAACTGCGACTATTACGGATATCATTCTGCGCAAAAAACAACTGTCCAGGAAGGTTCGTTTCGACATACCAAACTCGGATATACGGGGCACTGTCGACGGCCTACTTATGCCTATCAGGGTAGTGAGTCTCATTCAGTCAATGAACAAAATGTCTCCGACCAAAGATGGACTCGAAAAAGCACCAATGTATTATGAAAAGATGCAACAAAAATTACCGACACGTATCTGAGAATGCTCAGATTGAAGGAAGAGAGTATTTCCGGATAAAATCGCAGTTTAAAAGTACTGTGAAAGACAAAAGGACACGTGCACATACGCACGCACACACACACAAATACACTAAGGGTGTCATGTGGTTCAAACCAATATCGAACGAAAGAGAAGCTAGGGGCAGCATTTAAGCGAAAATACTCACGGATAAAGCAGAATTACCACTGAGCCCATGCTGGGCACGGTACGAGCGTGATACGGAGCTCAAATTAGACGAGAAGGAAACAAGGGATTCTTGACTTCGCCTAAAATGTAAGGGCACAACCGGTGGAGTGGCAATAAAATCAACGAATCGAAGACAATAGAAACTGTGAAAGACACGACTGATTCCATCATTTGGGGAACAAAGTGACATGTATCCAAACAACTTCATTCGAAAGAAATGTTGTTTATCATAACCAACATAATTGAACAGTTTCCGTTGAGTTTTCGCCCGGTTGGAAAGTCTAGTGTCAGGTCTCCAAGAAATTCAAGACCGCAAGTTACAACCCGAGAACGTGACAACTTCAAGCAAAGGAGAAAATTAAAACAACTTTCTTCTTCAAATCAGTTCAGCTTTAATAACTATTCCCCTTGTGCCAATGCCTTGTTTGTCGATGTTACCTCACGGCAATGCATATTCGAGACAGAAATGAAAGGGGATTAGCGAAGCATAAACTGTAAGCTACCAAACCCGGAGAATTTTACGGGACAGGAAATATTTCAAGTGCCAGAACACATGTCTGCGGCCATGAGCCGTATCGCCCACTGTCTCTAACTCTCATTCGAGGGGATCCAGCGGAGCCAAAAGCAGCAGTCTAACTTGATCTGCACAAGCTAGTCCATTGTTAAGGTTTTTCCCCGCGCCATCAAATCATCTTTCAACTAATACCAGCCTCGAAAAGTAGCGCAAGACGAGCAGACGTTCTATGAACACACGCAAAAAATGTCCCAACTGTCTTAATCTAGTCATATTCAACACTTTTTCGGAGGATCAAACCCTACGCCCCAGCAACTCACACCTGACCTCCGAGTTACTGCTGGTGCAGTAAAATTGACCGATAATCGGATTTCATGCCGACACCACATGTCTCAAACTGGTGAATGTAAACCAAGCTTCCTGTGTATGCCACAATATCTCCTGAGATCGCTGTGTGGAACGCAACAAAAATAATCAATTTCATTCAAGTTTTACAATCAAATTGACGACCAGGAGTCGTGCAAAGCAGTACTCGTTAAATGCAAATCCTTCTTGATCTAGTATCAATGTTCGCCCGGATCCTGGGCATTTCGTTGTGACGACAACCGTACTGAAAGCTCCATTTGAAATTGAGATCTGCGATTAGCTCCTAGCAGCAGCTGCGTATGACGTGTGATTTTCACAGGTGAGAACAAAAACGATATCAAGCCAAATCAGAATCCCAGTCCAAAAGCATAGAACAAGATAATCGACAATGCTCGACTGATTCACGTCGCTGATGACTAATTGCAGCGCTATGATGGCGAAGGAAGGCTCTAGGTGAGCCGATGTCGTTTGCTATGACAAAAATTTGCGTCCGCTAGGAATAGACAGCGGTCGAAACGAACTTGGGTGGCGCGGTCATAATTGTCAGTGCGACCCGCTGGGACAGGAAATCGGCCTCCGATGTACGTTTTTCTCTGCATTATGTAGTCAACTTGAGCACTAAAATCACCAACAATGACCACAACGTTCATTGAATGCATATTTCGGGGTAACCGCGACAAGTCTCCGTAGAACTTATCTTTGGCCTCAGGAAAGCCATAGCCATTGGGCATATACACAAATGCGACAGAAAAAAAAGACGCTTCAGTCAACTCTCACTGACATATAACCGACCAGTCGAAGGGCACACATACAACTGTTGAGTTGGGTCCAATCTAAGAGTGTACGCTCAGTTCTCACGCTCTGAGAAAGGCTCAAATAAACCCACAACGTGGAAACACAGGAAACTACCCCATCAAACTTACTGACCTTCTACATATTACTGAATCCTCGGCTTGAGATGGTGACGGAATGCACTATATTAGCATATTTTCGCATATGCCTCTAGCAGTAACAGAAGAACTATTTCTTTTTTAATCTGAATTCCTCAATATGTTGGAATATTTGTCTCAGGTTCCGGGGTAGCTTCTCAACCAAGAAAAGGTTCCATATAACCATGAGTCATTAATAGCCATGTCCAAGAACATCCTATTCTCTTTCTGCGACCAGTGTATTCATACAAATGTGGGGAAGCTGAATTCCCGGCGCTCTCCAACGAGCTGACTAACCAATATTAGTCGCCCCGGGGTACCTGGCTAAATGCTAATTGGAAAGCAACCACGGATAATGTAGGAAGTACACAACACTAAGCTTACCGATATATTCGAGGAAACTGTGTGCGCAGCATGCTGAACATCTCCCGTCCAAAGAATTGTTGAACTGAAGATTTAGCCAAAACTGTTCACTGGTCTACGAACCACATATTTCTTCCTAGTTCTTACGCAGAGAGCTGAGGGCTGCGACTGCTGCCTCCTAAGAAGACACTTGCTTGGACTCGGGCAACCCATAACAAGCAAATATATATTTCAGAAATTCATGCCGTTAACGGAGAACGATCCGACAATCTTTGACTTGGTGTTTTGCCATCTTGCGGCAGTATAACAGTCGTATAAGACAATAGTAATCGGAAGGGTACTTACCTATGTTGTGGCGTGGACGACCCTAGAGTAAACCCAGGCGGGTGTAATTTGGAAGCCAGAGAAAACAATCCGAAATTCGGTTTGCATACAAAATATCTATACATCATTTCGGTGGGGAACCGATTGTAAAAAAAAGAAATGAAAAAAACAAATGTGTCCGATTTATTATCTGAGTTAACGTGATTTAACACATCTTCAGGGGCTGCAAGGCTAATAAACAGATTTGGTAAAAAAGTATGGAAAATCCGCTACTGAAGTAGCACATCTATGTTCATAACATCTGTTACTTTTCGAGTGCTGCTGGGGTCTACCGTCATTTTTACACTACACTGAGGATAGTTATAAGCAGCCAAGTACCTTTTACTGGTTTTTACGTTACCATATGATGAACAGTATCATATCAGATAACCCAAAATCATTGGAGAAATGGCAAGACCTTGCATTGGGGGCATTGGGGTCAATGAAAGAGTATTGAAAAAGTCAACCAAAAAAGAAAAACGGCTGTGTTGTTTTGTTTCCTAAGTAAATTATCCTCATTTGTGCCGTATAATTAAGCATTCGCAGATGTGTGCGAGGCCGTCCAACGCGTGTAAAATTGTACGGATATACAGGCCTTGCATAGGAATTCGACAAACATAAACCCAAAAGGTCAATCTGTTTCATGTGATCCAGCATATTCCCAGTTTTGAAAAGATGACCAATGAACACTCCGAGTAGATTGCACTAAGGACGAAATGGGCGATGAATCAGGATTTGACATGACTATTCGATTCACATATGTAGTTCGGCAGATCCCCGTTCTCCTGGCAAAGGCGAAATTTCTCAAATAAAAAAAATGTCTTCGATTCTGAGGAACTTTGGACAGATACTGGAAAATTAACCATAGTCTAGTTGGAATGGCCACTTTCGCTGAAGATATATTATATATGACATCAATTCCTGTATATGCCGATCGGGCGTACAGCCACAAAGATCCGAACGCAACGGGTATTTATTAAATCCGGCCAACCAATCTGATGATGGATGAAATTGAAAGAAAGGAAGCTCGCAGAATATTGCTCTCAAAATAACAATCCTGATCAAGAGAACGGTGAGTTCAACAGAGGAGCCTGTCCGAAGAGTCCTAAGGTGATATGACTACACAATTTTAATGCTCACGCAATACGGTGAGCTCAGGAAACCATTACAGTACAGAGGTTTTGGCCAGTCTTTGATGACTCCTAAGCACCTTTTGGGAATCGAAACAGATGTGAAGGACGTGGAGTAAAAGAGATATACTACCTGTTTAGGGAGAATGGCATGCAAATAAAGTGTCAATTAAACAATACACAAAGTACCGACCAACTGCAGCTAATGCTAAAAGCTCAAAGAGTGATATCCCACAACGAGTCATTATCAAGACAATAAACTCTTGGCAAACAGTTAACAGAAGTAGTTGGGATATATTCGACCAATGCGAATGAGTCAACCAATAGACTGGACACTCAATTAGGCGGAGTGGCTTCATCCCTCTAACCGAGAGTCACCACAACGTCGATAAGACTAGAAGAGGCGCTAAAATTACAAAAACACCTAAACCAGATTTCACTAAAGGATTACAAGGACATCATCATCATCATCATCATCGTTCAGCGTTAAACAGCAAGGCAAGCCTCATTGACCGCTGCCTTTCCCCAGAGTTACACGTTTATATAAAAAGAGTGAATATCCAAGGGGAACAGGGAGTGGATCTACAAAGGCGGGAAAAGATAAGATACTGCTGCAGCCAACATACAGAACACAGTCTAACTGTACAAACGCACGTGTTTTCAATCATTCTGATTCGATAGAAAATGACAACACGATCGCCACTGTTCACGGTTCACTGCCATATCCTTCAGTGTCTCCAGCCAGCAAGTCGACGAGTCTTTCGGACCCCAACCACGAAGGCGTGAGACACCTACTTTACCTAACTTCGCTGTACATTTTCTCATCCCACATTGCCACGTCATCTGTTGGCCTCCACATGGCTTCTTCCATTCCTTAGGAGGAACACAAAATAAGGCACGGTATGGTAGACGAGTGTTCGTCGTGCGCAACACGTGACCCAACCAGCGTAGTCTACTAAGTTTCATACGCTGAACAAAGCTGTTCTCAGAAGTGGCACCCAATACCAGATTCGTGTCAATCAAACCATGGAGTTGCAGTTTTAGATAAAGCAGATACGGACGGCTGGAAGCGAACTCCGTGACAACTGGATGCTAATTAAAGCAGGACGGAAAACAGTCAGGTCAAAATTTCTCTCATTTAAACTACCGCCAGTAGTGTGGATTGGATTTTTGATATGGGTCTGAATAAAACAAAAAGAAAAAATTGCGGTTCGGGTCGACACGGAATCAGTCAGCATTACTTTGACAAATGAGGTGAAATCCGAATTGAATTGTTGCAGGCAATAGTTCCATCTTGTGATAGGAACGGAAAGTTATGAATCACCTCCAGGAATAAATGTCCCTCTCATTTTAGCGGTTCCCATAAACGAATCAAATGGAATGGTGCATTTGTGACCTTGTGTTCATTTTGCATACTTGCGTTTCCAGATGAAATCCGCTTTGCAATTTAGCAACGAGTTGAATCAGTCACTCAAAAAATGTGTGAAATTCACATCCGTAGCATGTCCCATCTATCAAGATCTTATTTGCATAAAATTACCATAACTATCAATCCCGTAGATGAAATTTTCAAACTTCAAATTAATGGGTTCACTTTTTTCTGCCGTTGTTCACTCCTAGAACAATAGAATTTCATGCAAACTGCATATGCCTAGCCCGTTAGAGAATCGTTTCACCTGCAATGGATGCTTGAACAAGAAATGAATGAATGTCTTTTTAATCAAAAGCATCTAGGAAAATATGGAAACAAATCATAATTAAAACAAATTCTTCATGTAAATCACTCCTAAACTACAGGAGCAGAGAAACCAACCGACGGTGCATTATGTAAGCAGGCATGTGTTGTCCCAACTTGAATTTCGTGTGAGCGAACTGAAAGTTGTTGAGAACTTGGAAATATCTCATGTTAAAGTTCTAAACATTCTGATACAATTAGATAGAAATCGGTCGTGCAACCTACATTTTCGATGCCATTTTCCGCATCACTGACTGAAAGGCACATCATGGGGCAGAAAACTAAATTTCGTGGTTCCAAGCCAATCCAAGGTTCAGGATCATGACTTCCGGTCTCTCTCTCGCTCCGTGCAGTAGGCCCTAGCGGATATGGGACACACCTCCTTCCTGCACAAGGTTCATGCATGATGCGCGTAATAAAAAAAATTGGTTCGAAAACGGTATCCAGTTAGTATCAGGACCAAATGATGTAAGGAGCGTGTCGAAAAATCGATGCGCCTTGAATTGGTCTTTATTGTGAATGATATAATGTTAACAACACAACAACAGTATCCAGTTAGGTTTCCAGTTGCCTTCCTCGTCGGCCCCGCCAGACTACGTACGCAAATGATACCAGGACAATTTTGGTTAGAGTTTGGTCGGTGAAGATGTGTGCACGCTGCTGCAATAGAGACCCTGAGTCTGGTTTTAAGACTGATCTTGTTCCGTCACCAGTGTTGAGCATTTGCAACACCTGACACCATCCGCGGCTTTTCCGTTCGGTGAAATGATGCAGCTGAGATACTCGAGATCTGACGCAACTAGTGTCTGGTCAATTAGTTGTGGGGCTCCGCTTGCATGACGATCTGAGGTAACGGACATTTAGGTTTTGATGGCATTGATCTCAAGACCACTCTCTGATGAGTATTCGCTAACCCACTCGGAAAGTGGTCAATTCCACCCAGAGCACCATCAAGTCGTCCGCAGATTAGAGGTCCGTAACGCCAGGAGTCTGTGGAAATTTAAACAACCTGACAGCCATCTATTGCACGTTGCATAATCCAGTCGCCTGCAATGGAGATAACAGACACAAATGCCGTACTCCAGACAGGACTATTCACCATAGGCCCGAAGAAGTGCATAGTATGATTTTATCAGACGGACTAGTGTAGATAAAACCCCACGTGAAAGCGATATCCTGCATAACCCCTCACGACCTACTGAATCGAACGCAGTACGAAATTCAATGAAACATGCAGCGACGGGCCGTAGAAATTTGTGTCAGCGTTCCAGGATCCTACGGAGGATAAATATTTGGTCGATCCAGCAATTGCCTGAGCGGAAGCCTCCTAGTTGGGCTGCGTGTGTACGTCTTCGAGCAGCAAAGCGATTCAACAAGCTCCGCAAAAGCTTTTGCGACTACGTCTAACAGACTGATGCCTTCATAGTTTCCGCACATTGTTCTGTCACCCTTTTTGGGAGGTGGCAGCAAAACCAAGGAGTTCCACTGAGATGAATATTTTTCTATTTCCAAAATCAACCGAAATAGGATATAAAGTGGCTTGGTAATCATCCGGATCCCTCCCCCATCTGAGGGAATTCAAACGACAGACCACATCGGTTGTTTCTTGTAATGACGAAGGGCAGCGATTAATATTATAAAAGGAGCCGAAGTCGGAACTACATCTTCCAGTCCATCTGATGGGCGATTAACCAGCTGGCTAAAATGTTCCACGTAAAAACTCCTCGTGGATGTCACCGTTATACGGGTCACCAACCGAAGGTGAAGTTTCGTGCGTACCAGTGCATGATCTAAACCTCCTTTGTTACCGACATCCGTATATTTTTTCGATCTACAGTCCTCTGCCTATTAAATTCATTGTGACCAAGCAGTCAATTTGATGATCTGTTCTATCATCTTTCGAATACCATTTCGGGAGGTGTCCCTGGGATGCTGGAATGATGTGCCCTTTGACTGGCTGCAGTACGATTCCGTGTCACCATTATTTCGTTGTTTCTTGTGGGGTTTTTGGATCTATTATGATTTCCGTCCGTCACTAACATCGGTTGGAATTATTGTTGTTTAAAAAAACCGTTTCTCAACACGGACTGGGATCAGGCACTGTTGAACCTCAAAGATGTTATCCATCTAAAAGAGGCACTCGTGCTGGCTAGCACGCAGTTTGTAAATGCACCCTTCCAGTCAAGATGTCCATTCCGGTATCGTTGAGTCCCAACATCCGCTATCTGTTTACGAAAACTTCGGATCTGTCCGTTGCACTTCAATCACCAATCCATATTCACATTTGTGTCATTCGCATACAAAAATCGTGGCTGAACCCGGATATCGCTGATTCACTCCTAACGATAGACAGGTTCAGACTCCAACGGCAAAAAAAGAGTTTCGAACAAGAAGACTGGAGATGATATGGCATCATGCATAACTCCTTCTGGTCTGGAAAGTCCGAAATTATCTGTGCGTACTCGCTAGGCGGAACTGACTGTCTCGTAACACAGTTTCATCCTAGGTTTTCTTGCCATACCAGTACAATTATAATGAACGTATATATTGTCTCTTTTAGCTTGCAACACAATATCACATCTTTTTTCGATTCCTTTCTAATGTTTATTGTTCCTCTTCTTGAGGACAGTCTGCACATTGTGGGTGATTTCAACTATGCCTCATCCCTACCGCTGATTGCGTTCGACTTGACAGACCTCTGCGTTTCTCCCTCCAGAAGCAACTCCATTTTAGACATTTATTTTCAACCATCCTGATTTCCCCCCTGAAACTACGTGCTCCCATCCCAAGTAGCAACCATTGTCTGCTTCTGGTAAGGCCCGATACATACTCTTGGTCAGCCGTCCATTCCTTTAAGCGAACAAATTAGATCCAAATTCGCCTCCGTAATTTTTCACACAAAAACCTTATTCTTCTTTGAAAATCTCTTCCACACGTCTATGCTTGCTTCTCTTTTGAACTCCTTGCTCAAAGACAATGTCAAAATTCTCACAGAAATGACCAACACGATCTTTTATGTCTGCTGTCCATTAGAAACACTATCCGTCTCAAATGGCTACATCTCCTTCCAGAGACTGAAATCCCTAAGGAGACGCGAGGAGAAACTCTACAAAGCCCGTAATAACTCACGTGTTCGATACATTTTCATCCTAATAAAAACTGAAATCAAATGTTTCAACACGATATTCACCAGCGAACTCTTAAGCGGTAACAACAACCGGTCCCCATGGCAAAGCATTCGACTGTTGTACGAGAAGAAGAAAACGTGAAGTGTTCTGCGGATATCGACAGCATTAATCAAACTTTCATCCACCATTCTACTTATATCTAAGTTTTACCTCTACAGGACAATGATATGACGGTTACACGTTTTTCTAGGGAAGAGGTGTTCGATCTTTTCCGCCCCAACAAATTTGCCACAGGGATTGGTCCTAACAGTCTGTCCTCGCCTCTTTTAATTCACGACACTGTGACCCTGACGGATGTCTTCATTCTTCTGAGTAGCACTTCATTAAGCTGGTCTTCTATCCTTGAATGCTGGATACCCATCACAATTGTTCCCATCCCAAAATACAGCAGTTCTACTATATCTAAACGCTGTCGCCCCATTGCTTTAACATCTGGTCTTAATTTGACGGAGCGTGCAATGCTTAAGTGCCTGAGTTCTTCCATGAATCCTACTAAAGACAGCTTTCGATTAGCTTATAAATCTGACAGGTCCACTTTGGACGCTGTCGTTTCCCTTATTCCTCACATTTTCAAGTCCTTAAACGCGTCGATGAAATCTGTGCGTTGCGCCTTCCTGGACTATTCGTCGGCATTCGATTCGGTCCCAGTGCCTCTTTTACTTAGCAGGGTTGATTATGTGATTATCACTTATCAGCATGTGAGAAATTTGCTCACAAAATTATCATAGATCGCACGCATCCTTTGCATAACGATCTTTCAAAACGTTACTCTCATGCTTCAACACGATCCACTTTTCGTTCCATAGCCTCTAAAATAATATCTATAGGAACTCCATTGTCCCATATTTAGCACGCATCTTGACAAACCGTGATCCTGTTTCACCCGATTTTCTAAGTAGCCTATCTCAATGAGTTCAAATCATTCCTTGATGAATTTATTTTTTCATTTTTACAAGGTGATCCGTGAAACTATTTTTCTTCTATGGTTTTTAGCCGAAATGTGACATTTTGTACGAAAACGTCTATACAACGAAATATAATGTAAAAGCAGAGATGACCCTGTGGCCATTTTCATAGCGGTGGCCCAGACTGAATTTTCCGAGAATGTCGCGTGTCGAGACATATCGTACACCTGTTTGGGAGTTCCAATCACCCGTCATCATGAGATGCGGTTCACTACGACTTGGAGATTGCCAAAAAGCTCGGCCTTCACATCACTGTCGGACGGGAGAATTGGAGTGCAGAACAGAACAAAGGTAAACTTTGTTGGTTGGCTCATGAATTGGGTCACAGCGATCCTTGATGATATTCGTTCCCAGGAGAGCAGCGCGAAATTGGCAATCGCACCATAAAGCTCCTGTTACTCTTTGTTGACCTGGAGTTTCTGGGCTGCTGTGATGAAAGGAATAATGGCCATCTATGCAGGGAACTTCGGTGTTACGACTGACAGTGCCACCTTGTCTGACTGCGGATAAACAAGCTATATCCACTTGATAATCGTACAGCGTCCGCATAGTCACGGCCTGACTTCCGATGTCCGAAAGAATACTCACGTTCCAGCATCCTAAACAGGTTTTCTGACGTAAAATGATCGAGTACATGGTTTTGACAATCCGGTCATCAGAGGAGCACAGGGTATGTCGCCTCCCAGGGACGCTGTATCATAGATAACAGACTGAGTAGAAGTGTTATGTTGCTGAGTTTGGTTGGTCTGTGCACACACTGAAGCACAAGACACAAGTACTCGCAGCGCACGATATCACAGGAGCACACAGCCTGTGGTCTAGTAGGACACGAACACACACAGAGTTTGGAGACACAAAAAGTTCAGGCTCAAGACTCGAGGTCCGTAGTCGCACAACGAATGGGACAGATCTGCTGCTCCCTTGAATGAGCAGCCACACGGAACAATAAGCGGCGCGAAATGCGAACAGCTAGCCCAGCCCGCTAGCGGAAGAGAGAAGACGAACACAGAGTACTGCCGCGCGTTTATTGGTGACCCACCAACACACGTCAGGATTCAGGTGAACTCTATCGTTTATATAGTTTTGTTGGGTGGCCTTGATCGATGTGTAGACTAGGCAATCACAGAACGGGCTTTTATGAATTTTTTCGCGGACATAGAAAAATATTCAACGGCGCAATAGTTAAAATAACGTCAATTTCGAAATATTAAGAAAAGAACAGATGCTTTTGGAAAATTAATAGCAGAAATGAAATCTGCGGCTCCAAAACCTTAGAATGGTCATCGACCATAACAAGAAGACATGATTCTGAAGTTCCATGGCAGTTTGGCACATGAGGCATCCCCAGCATCGTTCGACTTTCTTATTCAAGAGCGCACCCCTGGCCTTTGCACAACCTAGTGCCGGATGCAAGGCAGTACCCTGTTGATGCATGGTTGCCGGTGGCTCCCTGAGAGTTCGATAACCATTTAATTGAGGGATCTATGTAGCCTCAACAATACGACAGTTCCTTTACAACCGCTGAATGGTTTAGTAGATCTCATCTGCCTAATCAGAAGTAACTCTCTTCGCATATTGAAGACCATCTCGCCAAGATTTTTAGACCTCAGTCACCCTCAACCTGGTTTAGCTTGCCTGGTGAGCGGCTTGCCGGGCTGTGGCCGTTGATATATCCTTCAGCTTCTTGGAGCCACCAGTGAGAGCTGGACAGCAGGTGGGTACCAAAGAGATGGAAGGTAGCCGAAGGAGCACAACATACTACCCACTTAGAGGTACTACTCTTAGCAGGTACCTCACACAGTGTTAAAGAAAGAGTACGAAAAACAGTGACAGATAAACTACAAAATAATGCACTGAACAACCATAAAGATTAAAAATTCCTAAAGCGACAGCGCCACTGACTGCAGCACTGAACCATACCACTCCTTGTTTCCAACCATCATTTGGGGGGCATTGTGGACCTCAAAGCGATTCTCCAGCTGCGCCTACACCGATCAGTCCAACCGTTTTATGCCGTTTTGCCGTCGTATCAACAGACCACCGGAACCCTATTCTAACCACTGCCTGCCCCGCAGAGTAGCATACAACGAGGTAATCGTTTTGTGGGCCTACGCAAAACATCTCCCAACTACCCTAAGGTAGTCATATTCAACGACTCACATCTAACTCCTGAGTTACCGACAAAATCATTCTTCCATATTTTACCAATAATACAAAGACAACGGCGTTCAAACACAAAGTCTTCATACATCTCCTGTCCTCAATGGCTGTTTGTGAGCCGCATAGCAGGAACAATTTTACTGCTGGTGCTGCCGTGTAAACAAGACTCCTGGTTAATAATCAGATGTCATCCCAATGCCACAAATGCCTCAAATCAGTGAATGCCAATTGCGCAAAGATACTTCATCCGATATGCGGCCACCAGCTGAGACATATCAACCCAACTAAATCTAACTACCTCAACCAGACGTTCCCCCACAAGAACAAAGTCCGTTTTTGAGTCAATCTAGTACTGCAACAGTATAATCGCACGTTTTTCTCGATCATCTGGACTACATTGCAGCTGAATGAGTGTGACAACTTTTTCCATATATTCTAATTCAGTTTTCTGTCCGAGTAAACATCAATGCTACTATCTTCACATTTGGATAAGGCGCGACTTCCATAATCAACTTACTAACAAAGTTGAAGAGAAAAGGTGAGAAAGTGCAACCCTGACAAACACCATTTCTGGTCGTGAAATAAAACCACAAAAAAACTCGTTTTTGGCTGTGCGCATATACAGGTTGGGACGGTAAAACAAATTTCTCTCCAATATTCTGAATTGAGAAACGGTACCCCACAATTACAGAATCGACTGAGTCGAACGTCACCTTTAGATCAACAGAGAGAGACCTGGAGCCGTGTAAAGCAGTTTCCGTTAAGTGCAAGGCTTCTTTGATCTGAACTCAGTGTTCGCTCGGATTCTTCTAATTTTGTTGTGATGGTAACCGTGGTGAAGTTCCGATTGAAATCGAAGTCTGCGATTAGATCGCAGAGACGCACGGTTTTTATGTTCGGGTAAACACAGTCTAAGTAAAAAGTAAAAATGATACCAAACCAGAGCAGGACGTGAGTCCACAGACGTAGACCAGAATGATCGGCAATCCTTGATTGGTCTGCGCCACCGATGACCAATAACAATGTAGTCAATCTGAATCTAATGTCAGAAAGGCGAAAGGAGGTGCCGCGTGAGCCGATGTCATTCAGAGCAAGTCCTGCAACAGCATGACCAGGAACATTTGTAACCGGATCCCCTGACACGCAAACAGTGAAGCAACAGAAACAGGTTACGTCTGGGCTAAGAAGAGTAACTGTGAAAGTGAGATCTCATGCGTTTTTCGAAGACAAAGCATCCCTTTATATTAGGAGATTCAGGAGTTCCAGATGTGACAGCTTGTTATCCGATCTGGTTTAGTGCGCAAACACCGAAGGCAACCAAGTGAAGCAAACCCTTGTGTCCAATTCATTTTATCTCCTCCCATCAACACTTTTTTCAAACACCAATTACTCACAGCATCTTGCTTGCACCTCATGTCGGAAGAACGTAGGTTGATGAAGTTTCCCATAGAAGAGTGCCCTAGCAGCCGGCATACGGAATGCAATCTGACTGCACGAACGCACTTTTCCAATCACTCTGATTCGATAGAAAATGACATCACGATCGCCAATGTTCACGAATCATTGCCATATCTCAGTGTCTCCAACCAATAGGTTGACGGGCCTTTCGAATCCCGACCACGAAAAGATGAGACACCTAATTTATGCAAGTTCTTCGTACATCTCAATCCACGCTATCACGTCACCTTTTGACTTCCACGTCGTTACTTCAACCACTTGGGAGGAACGAAAAATAAGGCAGGGTATGGTAAACAAATATTCGGCAAACGTCGCACATAACCCAATCAACGAAATCAACTAGACTTTATACGTTGTGATAAAATAGTTTCTGAACCAATACTCAATAATAGATTCCCAACATGCACATTGTCGTAACCAACACACTCGAACCAAAGAGGAGCGCGGTCCTGATTATCCGACGCATCGACCGTTGTGGCATGGCACTATATAGAAAGCAGGGGAAGTGATGGACAGGTAACGCTGGGGAATGCAGTCGTTAAGCAGAACCAGGAATAAGGTTCTAAACTAGAGCGATGGTACCAAAAAAGGAGCCCGGAAAATTGCAGCAGCATAGAATCAAATAAGGTTATGGCAGGTCAGGTCCGACCACGGGGGTCATGAAATCAAAGGGTGATGAGTGATACGTAACAACTAAATGACGCTTTTGAGCGCCAGAAGTTCATTAGCGTTCAAAAGACCCGATGTCATAATCAGAATCGAAGAAAAACGCCACAAATGGTAGGTCATAACGTTGGTACCTAAAATTGAGATCCATATTTATAGAAGAAAAGCTACGGCACACTCGATGAAGCTGCTTGCTTTTGGAAAAGTAAATAAAGCGTGACGTAGGGATATCGGTTACTTTACCTTTTTCCCGAAACAGAACCATCATTCTTCCCGACTGGCTCATCAAGTTCTATTCCAGCCCACTCTCCAGCAGCGAACTCCGTGGGACCAAGGAAGCGTAGGACCCCCGTACGTCCTCCAGAAACTTGAACGCGATCACCAATTTGGAAACTAGAGGATCCCGATGGCATATGCGGTGATGCGGTGGCATTATCCACTACCGACGTTTTTGAACAATTGGAATCGGTGGGAACACCATCCATAAGTGAGGATCTGACAGGCAACTCTGCTGCAATTTCACCGGAAGAAGTTTTCTGAAAATTGACATAATGCATTCATTGTAAATCTATCTTATCGAAACAAAAAAACGCATACTTAGACAACACAACATAATCCACTAACCTGGGAACTATCATTAATTTTTACATCAAATTGAAATCCAGCCTAAACGAAAACAACGAACAAAGAATTAAAACAAAGGAAAATAAACGCAACCGATGGGAGAAAATTATTTTTTCTGTTCCTAGATCCTAATCAAGCATGGAAATTCAGGTATGCAGAATTATATCCAAGCGACTGGTTCTGATGCTGAGTCATCGCATAGCATTACCACGATTAACAACATCATCACAATAGTTCGGCGTTAAACGGCAACGACATTTCCAGAGACTGCTACCTTTTCCCCAGAGTTACAAGTTTCTATAAAAAGATTGAATATCCAAGCGAAACAGGGAGTGGATCTACACAGGCGGGAAAAGATAAGATGCTGC
>LUCM01003492.1:45908-77608 GCA_008360955.1 Fasciolopsis buskii | reverse complement strand
CATCATCATCATCATCATCATCATCATCATCATCATCATCATCACCATCATGAATCAGTCAATCAACCAATCAACATCAGTCATTATCGATCGTCATCAATCATCATCAGTCATCATCGTTCGGCGTTAAACATGAAGGCATGCCTCATTGACCGCTGCCTTTTCTCCAGAGTTACACGTTTTTGTAGGAGTGAATATCCAATGGGAACAGGGTGGACTTACACACACGGGAAAAGATAAGATGCTGCTGCAGCCAACACGAAACAGTCTAACTGTACAAATGCACGTGTTTTCAATCATTCTGATTCGATAGAAAATGACAGCACGATCGCCACTGTTCATGGTTCACTGCCATATCTCTCAGTGTCGCAAGCCAGCTAGTTGTCGAGTCTTTCGGACCCCAACCACGGAGGCGTGAGTCACCTAATTTACCTAAGTTCGCCTTACATTTTCTCATCCCGCGTCTAGTCGATGCTGCAACTTGTATCTTTGGCTCTCGACGAAGCACATGGGCAGTTCGATAAAGGCTAGAACGGGGTCGGAGGCAAGGGCAGTATCCCAGTGCGCGCGCAATCCTGCAAACAGCTCAGCTACTGGTAGCTAATAGTTTTCTGGTTGATCTGGTCCCTCATTGATTCAAAAAAGCAAGATTTCGCGTGTCAAATCGGCGATTCAGTTTTCTTAGGGTCGTGCAAATGGAACGTAACTGTCGAACATGACCAATAACTGCTCACCGTTTTCTGAACCGCGAAAGTCGAGGCTAAGACGGTCTAAATGCGCTTCGTTCGATGACAGCCAACTTACTCTAGCACTCATGTCTCCTAAAATCAGAATGTCATCCCGCTTTGCTTTGCGCTGGATTTCATGCAGTTTTTGATAGAAAGTGTCGTCGACTGCAGTGTGTGGACACATGCTGATACAGCAAACAAATTGCGTTTGTCGGAGCGACGACTGTTTACTTTGCACGGAGCTCTTAGGAATACTGCGCATAGCCGGCTGACGAGTGGGATCTAGTCAGGCGATGCAGCGCCAGCTCTCACTGAGAACCACACCGGTGCCAACAAGGCCGGGAGCAATGAGCTCACGTTCTCCATGAAAGCACTGGTGAAACTTCATCGAAAGATTGGATGGAGGTGTCAGTCAGATGACAAATCTTGAGCCCGAAATGCGAACCGATAGCTTTTCCTGAGGATCTCGTAGGTCAGTCAGTCTGTAGCTCGCGGTCTTAAGGCGAAAAATTCTCGATCATGTATCATTTCTCGCCATGATTCGGCCCAAAAATAAGATGTTTGGATGAAGTCTGACATTTCGATTTTGAGTCGATGGAAATAAGATTCCTTGAGTGATTGTAGTTGTCTGAATGATGGTAATGAAAGATCACAGCTTTTGATGCAGCAATGATTTACGTACAGTGTAGTTCAGAATATATGCAGTTTTTCGGCTATCCTACTGTGGCACTATTCTTTGAAGTCCATGAACATGCTTGACCATAAAAATAAGATTCGTGACATATTGAATTAGAGTGTAACAGGTTAAGGGTGCTTGGATCGACTAGTATCGATTACGCGTACCTGACAAGCGGCAGTAACTGCGAAACTAGTGGTGTGCTTTCAGGGCGATCTTACCAGCTCATTCGATGCCATTTACAATGATTAGGTATTCTAGCGGCATTCTAAGACGAGCGGGCAAGAAATCACTCGGGAGTCACAGCTGTGGTTCTTCTATGGACCCTCCGAAGAAGTGTATATGAGCCCACCCCTTGCAGTATGGACAAGATTTTAGTTATATGTATATATTTTTGGGGAAATTCGTGCAATAAGTGTCATATGAACAATTTCTACTGCAGTATTACTCGGTGGAACTGACGAAATACTTGAGTTTGAGATCATCAGGAAGTAAGAAAGCTTAATAAAAAAACTTAAGCCTTGGTGCTACTAAGCAAACAAACGTGCTCAAAATTTGGTCTATATCTCATCTTAACCGCCATCCGAGTATTTCAACCATGACGCATTACAAGCCCGTTATTACTAGAAACACATTCATAAACACCGTTAATCTGAGTCCACCGCCGGCCTCCAGTATATTCTTGGTGATTTTGACGTGGTGCTCAGGAACCCAAGTATGGAATTATTCTCCCATCATGCACCAGGAAGTTTTGAAATTTCGACGTAGACATCCCTTGTGTAGGTAGCTCATAGAATTCTTATTCCAGAATATCAGTTCTTGGATAACATCAAGATTTATACTGTGGTGCGTTTTTATATGAACCATATCCTGGTTCAGTTTCAGTTCAGTTTGGGCAACCGTAAACCTTCCATCAACGTTCTCTGGTGGCCACCCCACGGCACCACCTCAAACAATAATAAAGGTGAATAATGAAACGTCGACTGCAGAATAATAGGTTGAGGAACCACACGGAAGAAAACAGGTTTCGAATGCAAGAACGCCACTGGCTGCGACGTTGAAGCATATCGCCCAGTTTCAAACCATCGCTTCGGAGAATCTCATGGACTTCAACCCTGTAGTCTAACCATACATTCGCTTTTGTTTCTGCCTAGTTCGCGTTTACCAGCACAAGGGCCATTTGTCCGGCAGAGCTGACTCCTGACGATAATCACCAACCACAATTCCAGTTGGAACTCAATGCAGTTGTCGTTTCAAATAACGCCCAGAGTCCAAACGAACACTGGGAGCGGATCAAAGAACCTCTGCACTCAGCATCAGCTGCCACGCAGGACTACTTGCCATACAAACCTCAAATGATGGACATCCTCGACTTCAGGTGCTCTGTTAGATGCTCGCAGATCCGTTCCGTCGGATGCAACATACAATGAGGCGCATAGATCTCTGAGACGTCAACTGACCGAGAGACTGAGAAATGACCGGGAGGAGTGGTGGATAGGTAAGTGTAGGGAAATGAAAAGGACTGCGGCTGTTGGAAATAGTCACAACCTTTGCCGACTGATTACGAATACTGATTCACGGAAGCCGAACATAAGCAAGGTGATTAAGGATTTCGATGCAACAGTTGATTCGCTCTCAGGAACGTTAGCTGGCGCGCTGGGCATAATACTTTAATAAACAATTTAGTTGGTCCACAACCACAATGGGTCTTCCAGTTATGTCCGCAAGTGAACCAATGCAGTTGAGTACCAGCCCTCCATCCGAAATAGGAGTGATAGGAGGGAGGTTTTTTAAAGGTAGTTGGATCAGATGGACTGTCGTCATCCTTCCTCCAGAATGGTGGCAGTGTTAAAATCGAAATTTAGAAAACTGCTGCGATCGGTCTGAGAAACGGAAGAGATAGATCATGCGAAAACCACAGAGGAATTAGTTTAGTAAGCATCGCATCCAAACTGCTTGCTGGCATTATCCTCCCCCAATCATCTGGTACTCATGAAAGGTGTGTGTGAGGATCACGCGGGTCCACGTCCCGGTCGTGGTTGTATTAACCAAATTTTCACTTTGCGACAGATCTTAGGACATAGGCACATATTCCGTAGACCTTCAACTTCTCTCCTTGTTGATTTGAAAGCATCATTTGACTAAGTCGATCGTGCGGTTCGTTGGAACTGCCTCTCGTTAAATGATGTGCCAGCGAAATGCATTTCACTCATCCAGTCTCTGTATGCGAACAGCCGAAGCCAAATTCTCAATCATGATAATGTTTTACTCGAGTTTACCGTGAAAAGTGTTCGTCAAGATTGTTCTCTTTCATCTTTCCTTTTTAACTCATTGAAATAGCTATGGAGATAGCCCTTTCCTCATGTAAAAATAGTGGTATTGGTATTTGCTCAGACAGGGATCTGTCTGACTTGAAACATGTGCTATTTAGTGAAGATTCACATAAGTCGCCATTTTTTCTCAATCGTCTGAACGATATTGTACGTATGTTTGGTATGCGTTTTGCACCTTCAAAGTGTAAAATCGTTTTAGAAGACTGGATTAGCTCAAAGACGAACACTGTTCTTCTAGATGAGGCGAACACGTAGTTACTTGAGTAGTTATATCTCACCTGGTGGTTGTATAGTAGATGAAGTGTCTTCGTGCATACAAAAGGCCCCATTGGTATTTGCTAATTCGAGGCATCTATGGCGTCGGCATGACATCTAGCTATCGATCAAAGGTCGAGTACACACTCAGAATGGGAGGAGTATTACCGTCACCCTATCTGAAGTGCATCCCGTTTCGATTCATAGAAAATGTCTCATTTTATTCATGTCGAATTTAAGAACTTGGACAAACACAAGGAGGGGCAACTTTTTCTGAAATTTCCTGCTTTGGATCCCCATTTCGCTAGCATTTCACGGATCACCACGTCATGTAACCATCAGCAAAATTATTCGGCCGCCAAATTAACGCGTTCATCATTCTCTACTGTTGCGCGGGACAGTTGCATCCCCCTCCAGCGCTATAATATTTCTCCCTTTCGAGAGAATTGTGCTTGAAATGTTGGTAATGTTTCTGCCTCAGGAGTAGAAAAGAGAACTTATGTCGTGTGTATAATTCCCTGTATAGAAGACATGCGCTTTAAACAGTTTATTTGTGTAATAATATGTGGATTGTGGCCTTGTCTGATTTAGAACACTGAACACAATTAAACAAAATTACATATTGAGCGAGGTTTTTAATCAGTCCGTAATCCATATGTCGTGACACCACAAGGTTCAACTGTTTATCACTCACTGTTTCATTATCGTAATAATAACGTAAGCTAGCACCCCACCAAGGTTGAATGACCTTGACCCGAGATGTCAATCAAGAACCAAATGAAATTTGTCTTGTTCATGATCAACAGCGCTCATTCAACCCTAGTTGGCGTGAAATATCGCAGTTGTTAAGTCGCTAACTTCAGCTTGTAGTCAGGGTTAGAATATTTAATAAAATGAACGATTCTTTCGAAAAACCGAAATTGTTAGCACTAGGCCAAATTCCAAGAGCTTTCCAATCAAGTTGGAATATGTTTTCATGTTCATTCCAGTTTATTTTGACAACCAAAGTCCTGTTAAACTGGCCCTACTGCAGTCTGCAAACAGATACGCTAAGAGAAACCTGCAAGTAATCTCATATTCGCTGATGCCTTTTTGAGGGGATGGTAGTTTGGCCAGCGTTGTGCCAGAGTTTGATAGAACTGCCCCATTGATTATCGACGGTTGCACGGTAATGAACCGTGGTAAAGAAATCACAGGAGTCCGTGCCATCCGGTCGTGTTAGACAAGGAGCGGGTACAAACGGCAAGACCCGATCGGGGCCACGTAATCTCATTGGCTGTCAGCGGCCAACTGGCGCCAACGCGTGATTGGAAGGCAAAAGCGGATATGGGAACTCAGGTCACATCATAAGTTGTGCCAACCAGTCACGATGAGCGATCCGGATTCGACAACAAACGACATGAACTTAATCAGGTGAAATGCGTCAATTGAGATGAACCGATTGAGGCGTGGCCCGGACCACTGATGAAATAATGATAGCGACAGCGTAAATAATATATATATATATATATATATATATATATATATATCGACTTGAAAGTATGCATTATTGTCAGCGCAACAAACAACGTTATTAAAGGGGAACAATAAGGTGAACATTTAGGAGAAAGCAACGACAGAAATCTGATTTTTCACCTTAGGTCTTTTGTGGTCTATTTTTTCAAAAGTGGCGAGAGATCAGAACACAAGTCAAACAATATTCATTCTGTTGACCTCGATTCGGACCCATATCTCAAAATCCTTAACCAGCGGCCGCTCTGATCTGTTGAACTCTGACCAGGAAGGTCATAGCTTGAGGAGATTTCTTGGTATTTTTGTGTCAAGCCGTGACCTGACGGCTGCACCGTTTCTGCTAGCCCTACCCATGGTATTTAAAAATTCATGAGACGGCGCACGATGGACAGAAATGCACAAAACGTGCTCGAGCTGTTGGGGATATGGAGCGATTACCTCGACCAGAAAGGCGGATTTTGGCACCCAACGCACGACGACGCAACTCGCGATCACCAGATGTTCGAATCAGACTCAGCGGTAATTCGGTAGGAATGAGCGAAAACCATAACTCGATTAAAACCGCTTCGATGATGTGCCAACGAAATAGCCATCAAATGAACAAAAGCAGTTTTCGCTACACGAACGCTAGGGTGCATAACCACTCCGTGTAAACCGGGGGTCTCCAAACACTCCTAGCTGTATGACCGTCCAGTGAAGTTCACAGTAACCTCCCGCACATCTTATTGTACGTCTTTGGTACGCGTTCTTTCAAATAACAGTTTAAAAGAGCACCGTGGTATAGCTCGTACGTTGCCTGGTCCCAGATCTGCAGAAATAAGAGTACACTAAAGTTTTATTGTTTACTGAGATTCGCTGGGGTAGCGACGTTTTTATAATCGTTTTTTTATTCATTTACGATTTTTCAGGCTAGCAAACGGCCATTTTGTGAACAGGCACTGGGTCACCCATTTTGCAACAGTGTTCTACGCTCTGTTCCTGTATTGTCTGAACTTATTCAACGAACCAAAGCAGCGGTCGCTGCTCAAGAGAATCAAATTAGTCAGAAATGGAAGAAGATATTATACGAGAGTGATTTCAACCGGTCATCTAGTACAGCACTAGTGGATAGCGAAAATGGCAAGATTGCTCCAGCGGCCACTTGCAATCCCGGGGTCGTAATTGATAGCACGCTAAATCACGTCGATGTGGATTCAGTTGAAGTATGTGGATCCGACTTCGAACACGGGGATACAGGATCCACCAAATCTGTTTCGAAGACCGCAGGATTTCGACGCACGTCCATTGATAACGAAATATTAAACTCAGAAAACCCATCAGCTGGTGACATCACTCGCCGGTGGCCCTATTCCGCCTCTCAAAACCATAATCGTTCGAGCAAAAATCGTGGCATTCTGGGTGAACTTACAAGTCATGCAAGTAGTGGGTCAACAGTAGAGGACCTGGATTTCTACACGGTGAGTTATGTTTTGGTTTATCGCACCTTATTGTCTACCTTATCCTTGTCGATATGTCATTAAGCCTAAGTGTTATCAATTCTACGACCAAAAGATACATGAAGCTTCATCGATAGGTGAGAAAGTACTGAGTGAATTGCCGGCGCACCAAGACAACCTAAAAAATCTTGAAGGGCGTTTTCCAGGTGAGATGTAGAAAGTTCTGAACGGAGAGTTAACCGTCACATGAAAAGGAAACTGCGACGTTCAGCTTAACATAAAGAATAAATCTCTATATCTATAATGTATTTTTAGTTTTTTATCGGAGTAATTACTCGGTATGGCCTGTTTCCCAATAAGTTAGTATAAGCGACTGCATATCCCCCGAATAAGGACTGATGATGTGATTTAAGGACAGATTACTGGATTTATTGCTGGCATTCCATTCAGAAGCAGTTCATCTCCGAGGTATGGTTATAGTTTAGAAAAGTCTATAACCATTAGTATCATTCCCACACACTCATCCCTCTCGCACACGTTAAACGGCAGGGGACCTTGTTTATTGATGAATAGTTTCATCCGATATCACAGTGATGTTCGTTGATTTGCGCAGCACTCCCTGAACAGGTAAATCCGTGGACCCAAAAACCACTCTAGTAGTCATCGACTACTGGAATTACGACCCTCCTTTTGTGATGCTCAGTAGAACAACTAAATTATGAAGTAACCTGGACACGATAAGAGATTCTCTAACTGTTCTGCTCGCGCCACAGTGAGACTGCAACTTGACAGAGTTTAACGGCTTGCAATTCTCCATGATTTGGCGAGCTATACAGGTTAGCTTATTTGAAGCCACACACACACACACACACACACACACACTGTCGTCCGATAGCCATGATTCTTCTCGACCTGAACAGCGGATTCGACTCTGTTTATCTAACGATGCTATTCAATGCTCTTCACCAGACAGGTGTCCCAGAAGGCTTTATGATCTTGCTCGTATACATCTGGTCGATTCAGGATGTACGATGAAGTGCTAAGTTCATTCGAAACGACAGGTGTTAGTGGAAAGGTGTCCCTAATGCCATTTCTGTTTATCTCGGTCATTGAAGAAATAACGGAGAGGGCTTTTGACAGCCCTCAGAATGCATGCGTCAAGGTAACATGATAAGAAGCTGTCTGACCTAGATTACACCGACGACCTTGTATGCTTGTTCGAACATGCGCAAGAGCTGTGGCTCCATTCGGCATGTGCTTTGGATCTTCGAAGTTTGAGGCGCTTTTGCTAGGCTAGACAACATGTAGTACCGAACTTGATACTGGACAAAAGGAACGGTTTTCGACTTTTTCGTATACTGCAGCTGCTTGGCTAATGGTGACACCACAGTAGTAGGAAACATGCAGTCGTACATCCAAAGACCGATCGGCACACGCTGGACCAGTCTACGTGTTGCCGACCTAGTATTTCGCTGTATTTGGGAGATCATGTGTACTGTGCTGCCGTGCGGGACGCGGAGTTTGTATGGTGAAGATGTTCGTCGACTGTAGATTTCTGATGATCGATTTTTTCACAGTATCGCTAGGATTGCATGGATCGGTGGCGTGGATGATGTGCAACTTAGGAATGTTATGTGAAGTTCATAGTATTCTCTCAACATATCAGGCTTAGTAGACTCCGTTGGTTGGGTAACATGTTGCGTAAGACGAACAGTCGTCTACCATGCCGTACCTTATTTTCCGTTCCTTTCATATTGGGGGGGGGGGAGCGACGCGGCAGCTTAGGATGAAATGTACAATTAGCTCAGGTGAGGTAGTTGTCTAACCTCTTCGTTGTTGGGGTCCGAATGACCCGCCAATCAACCGGCTTCAGACACTGAATGATATGGCATCGAACCGTGAACAATAGTGATTATGTTGTCGGTTCCTGTCTAACCGGAATGTGCGTTTGTTCATTTAGACTGTATTCCGTACGTTGGCTACCACGCCATTTTCTTTTCCTGCTCTTCTAGGTCCACTGCTTATCTCCCTTGTATATTCAAGCTTTCTAGTGCAACGTGTAATTTTGGGTGATGCGGCGGTCTGTAGGGCTTGCACTGCTGTTAAACACTGAACGATGCGAATGCTTCACCGCACTCGTTTCTTCGGTCCAGATCACGGACGCCGCAGCTTATGATCCCGTTTGTTGGTTATCTTCGAAGAAGCAGACCATTGATGTTGTGCTATATACTCACTCAGTCTCCACATCTACCTGTTTCTATGAGACTGCCGCATACTAGAATGTATCCAATAGTATCTTTAACAACCATAGAGGCTTGCGATGTCTCTATCAACGTTAAGGATTGTTTGTTCGATCGTCCCTTTATTTCAAACCAGAGGTGGTCCAACAACACCTCACGTGGCATAGTTGTTTAGGGTGAATTCATTATCCTTTCCAGGACGAGGTACATGTTGCAATAAATTCGGGTTGTTCCAGAATAGCAGACCGTCTGTTGTTTAGTTTATTCCCACTCTCGGAAAGCCATATTGGCTGAATGAAACAGGTCGACGTATATCGTCGTGTGTTCGATGCAGACAGTTGTCCTTTAACTGAGGTAGTCGCTCTACGTCTCATCCGGTGACTCGAACACGTACTATGTATGCCTGCCCATCGTCTACTTTTTCGTGCTCTTTTGCACATGCTGGGAAAGGCTGGAAGAAGCGATGTGGTGATCAGGCTATGACTTGGTGTAGGGATATGAAGAAGCTAGCCTTGGCTTTGGCCTCGGGTAGTGCTTCCCGCCTTCCTGGATGGGACTCGAGAGATGAGGATTGACGTTGTTTGGATACGCTGAGAGAATGTTGTGTAACCTGTCTGTAGAACTCATCTCCCTTAAACATAATCGGAAAACAACCAGAAATCACAGTATGTTTAAGGGGAAAATGAAAAACGGTTTGTTTGTTTCTGATGTTTTATTGTTTTCTCTAGTGTTTATCCACTTTTTGTGAATTTCCGTTTACGTTGTTGCATCGAGACCATGGTTGTTTTCAAGCTGGTGTGCAATGTCCTATATGATTCATTTTACTGTTTTTCCAACATTACAAGAGAGCTTATCGCGTCTAGTCGATGCTGCAACCTGTATCTGTAGCTCTCGCCAAGGTATATATATATATATATATATATATATATATATATATATATATATATATATATATATATATATATATATATATATATATGATAGCAGGTTAGAGAATGATGTTCTTTCTCGTGGCTCAGGTTCAACAAGATGGCATTGGTTTGTTCGCTGAGCTGGGCAGTTTGATTGCAAGCTTTTCATCGCCTATGGAGGTGACTTCGTCAGTGCTTTGATGTTGTGGCCAAAACATCGAAGCACTGGCCTTTGAATCGGTTAGATCTCTTCCGGCGATTCATCAGCGCCCGTCTTCGGATATCATCCGCATTTTCACGTAATCCAACCTGTTTGTCGAATATTTCGCCTGACTGTTGCATGCTTCGGCTTGCTAGAACCTAAAGTGGAAGTTTGGCTAGACTATAAAAACCAAGGTACGAGATATGCCGAGGGATACAGAATTTTACTGATTCAGAGGCTCTGCCATCAGGTAACTCCTGTTGCATCTAGACATGGATAAAACAGTCATTTGAGGCGAATGCGGGAACCGAATATTTCTGATTCTGATTTTCTCTCGGCTAATTTGGGCTTTTGAGAGCATACCACATTCGATTGCTCCTTGAGTTTGTTTTATATTTGTGCCCGTCTGGATGTTGTCATTACTACATTGAAGTGTAAGATGTTCTTCCGGAATTATCGTATGAGAGGCATAAAAATGAAATGGAAAATTTTGAATGGAATGTTTCGTAATATGAGGGATGCTGAGGAAAGGTTACGACGTAGTTTTGTCCATACCTTGCCCGTAATATCCAGGCCAAACGGAAATCAATAAAGGTTTTATGCTTGTAGTTATCGTATTGAACATCAGTGAAAGTTCTTTTCTAGGAATAGTGAGTAGAGAGACGGATCGGAATGCACCGCACCCGTACTGTCCAAACATCTTACGAGAGATTTTGGTGCTTAAATTTCGCTAGTCAGTTGAATCTCGAGGATTGTCGTCCACTGTTGTGTGCTGTGTTTTTATGAAGCTGGGCACTGACTTCCTAGAGAAAGATAATCGAGTATGTCGGGTATTGACACCACTTCAACTTAGAACTACGTTAAAATAACCATTTCTAGTGGTACTCAGTTTCTATGCTAAACAGTTTGCCCCATTATCACTTTTCGTACGATGGTTGTAATTATGGTAATATTTATGAATACTTTCATCTTCAGTTACCAGTATTATCGGGGAGGTAACATTGATAAGCATCACTATAAGATTCCGCGAACCTATCTTGGCCCGTCAGCTTTTCCGGTATTCGAGTATGCATACATCTTTAAGGCTAATTAGCACACTTGAAGGAATAAAGTAAAACACTGAAACACTTTTTAATAAAGCGTTTTTTTAATTTGCTCATTAGTTTCACAGTAACGTACGTAAACTTAGTTAAACTCTATCCACCAACCTTTAGGACGTTATTTTGAAATTTGACTTCTCTAATTCTCTCTCGTGCCCTTTCGCAGAACCCACTTTGATAAACTGATGCACAGTTAACCAATGTTCAATGAATGATTTTTATTACTAATTTTATGCTTTATTTCCTTTTCTCGTGCTATAGGGTGACAGTTGTTCTAATAGTGTCGAAAGCGTGGGAAGTGACCTGTCAGACAGTCTTTTAGGGAAATCTGGTCAGCGTTCCGTAATCGTCAATCCAAAGCCTCTCCATACTTCTGGTCCCCTGAATGATAACCAACCGGTGAGTTTGGATAAACTCTCATTGTGTGTTTGTGGTTATGTTGATCCTGTTTCCCTTAATTTAAACCCTGCATCACCGAATTCAACTGCGATTTTCAACTCTCAGCCAAAAATTTCTGCGACCTTAGAATAATTCTTTTTCACTGTTGGGTTTTCTCTTGTCTCTTCCCGGTCCTTATTCGTGAATGTTGAACACGAAGTCTGATCACTTCTAACAGTTCGTTGGAATATGAAAATACTACTCGACATTTGCGGATAGCGTTTCTGATCACAAAAGTTGCGGCTGCAGTACGTTCAACCAACTTGGTTTCGTGATAAGATGACCAGTTCCCAAGTACTTTCACTCACATTTTGACCACTAATAAAATCTTCGTTACTCAAAACTCGTGGAATTCGATTTCCTCAAAGCCCAACCTTGTTCCTGGAGGAGAGAGGGGTCGGGCGAAGTGGATGGGCTTGCTATTTGGGCAGTTGCATCTCATCAGGTGGTTGTATACCGGTTGAAGTTGTATCTCGCCTCGTGTTTGCATATCAAAAAAGTGTCAAGCGCATACAGATTGGCATTCACCAATTTGAGGCACTTGAGGGTGGTACCGGAGTATCAATCAAAAATCAAGTATACGCAGCAGCAGTTAAGTCGGTATTGCTCTGCGCCGAGTAGTAGACATGCGAAGACTTTCGGTGTTTCAACACCGTCGTGTTCGTATTATTGGTATAGTTTGGCAAACGAATTCTCGCGGTAACTCAGAGGTCAGGTGTAAGATGCTTAGCCCTGAAGGCCCATGTGCAGAAAAGACACAATCAGAATAATTTGAGGTGGTTAAGACATTTTACGCATACCCACTGAACGACTGCCCCGTTAACCACCACAGGTGGTGGTTGGCGAATGGGTCGATGTGGTTGGCCAGTGAAATCTTCAACCAGTGGATTGACTCGTGTAGGTGCAGTTAGACTATCGGGTTTCTATCCACGAGATACCTCAAAGTGATGGTTGGAGATAGTAAGTGATATGGTTCAACGTTGCAGTAAGTAGCATATTTGCATTCGTGACTTTTCTTCTTTTTGGTTTCTCGGCCTACTATTTTGCTGTCGATTTTCACTATTCCTCTGAGTTTTGTCATGTACACAGAAGAGTAGAATGGTGCTTAACAATTCGAGACATCTGTGGTACCGGCACGGCATCTGCTTATCGATCAAAGGTCGGATTCGCACTGTATTGGCAGGGCCGGTCCTGGTACACACCTCAGAATCATGGCCTTCGAGGATAAGATTTGTGAAGACTGTCGCTGGTCTGCAAATCGACTTCCTCGGTGTACGCTGTTCTTAAAATCAGCCACAAGCTGTTCGCAAAAATGATAGGAAAACTAGTACCTCGGCTACCGTAGTTTTTTAAACCATATATATATATATATACATATTATATATATTCAGTCGCCCGAACCCATGTTGATACTTGACTTACAAATCAGTACCTTGAACTCCTGACCGAACCTGCAAGGTATTGAGGAAATAAGGGGGTCTCGTAACCCACCGGGGGTTGGTTCACGCACTTTTCGAGAGAGGCTAAACATCCTGCGTGTCTGTTACAATCTTTTTCAACAGACCCCGTTAAGCATAGTGCCGTGTGCTCCTTACTTCGTCAGTGGTTCGTTTGGGATCGGGTTTAGCCGTCATCCTAGACTGACAACTACGATTAATTAGTCAGCCTGGATGAGAGCGTCCAGGGTTCGTCTTTGTTTTTGTAATGAAGTGGAAAAACCGCCACCGGAAGGCAATGGGTACCACTTCCCCAGCAGCAAAGGAAAGGTAGAAGGCAACACTAACATCTAGTAGAGGGTGTCGGTGAATAGTAGCGAACTTCGATTGTTCGCATGCAACAATTGGAAGACGGAAATGAATTTCTCTGGCATTCCAGCTTGAAAGCAGACAAAAATAACCTTCCCAGACGAAAAGTTTTCTTCATGTTTTCATCATACATATTTTGGGATTTTTGGTTGTTTCCCGATTATGTTTAAGGGAGATGAGTGGATAAACACTAGAGAAAACAATAAAACATCAGAAACAAACAAACCGTTTTTTGTTTTCCCTTTAAACATTCTGTGAGCTTTGGTTGTTTTCCGATTATGTTTAAGGGAGATGAGTTCTACAGACAGGTTACACAACATTCTCTCAGCGTATCCAAACAACGTCAATCCTCATCTCTCGAGTCCCATCCAGGAAGGCGGGAAGCACTACCCGAGGCCAAAGCCAAGGCTAGCTTCTTCATATCCCTACGCCAAGTCATAGCCTGATCACCACATCGCTTCTTCCAGCCTTTCCCAGCATGTGCAAAAGAGCACGAAAAAGTAGACGATGGGCAGGCATACATAGTACGTGTTCGAGTCACCGGATGAGACGTAGAGCGACTACCTCAGTTAAAGGACAACTGTCTGCATCTAACACACGACGGCACACCTCGTCATTGCTCACCCGATGTTCCCACCAGGCACGAGCAATGCTTAGGAGACATCGGTGGTCGAACACAAAAAGTCCTCGGGCATCCTCGACGCAGATAGGCCAGGTCACGCCACCGTAAAGAAGAACACTGCGATTTATGGCATTGCACACCCTTCCCTCAAGGGAAAGCTACTCCGTCCTTTGCAATTTGGAGTGTGACCTTTTCCGCAACATCTCAACCAAGCGTGATCAGGCTCCCAAGGTACTTGAAGCTATTGACTATTTCCAACCGATCGCCACAAAAGGTAAGAGCAGACACAGGCTCCTGTCAGTTTTGAAAAAGTATTTTGCATTTTGAATGTGCAAAGCACATGCCGCACCTAGAGACCTCAGTTGCCAAGCGGTCTAATGCGCGTTGAATTACCTGTGCATTGTCACTCAGCAAGGCAATGTCATCGGAATACTCCAAGTCAGAAAATTTGTTCTTCGGGAGGAGTTCAACTCCACCGTCTAAAAGCCCGGATAATGCGTTCAGTAGAACGTCCCCTATGACAAAGTTGAAAATAAATGGGATATAGGGCATGCCCGATGTTCTCCACTGGAAACGTCAGCTCCGAATCTCCTTTTGTTCTTACGTAATGCTTCCCTGCTTGTAGCTCGTATCAGATGAAGTTTTCCTTGGCGTTATCTCTTTCTGTCTCCAACGCTCGTCGAGCCCACCAGAACTCGCGATCCTTAAGCAGGCTTGCCTTGAGTTAATGTCTCGTTTCGGGTTCTGCTTCATTATACTTCGCACTTTGCCGGATTTGACGTTTGAACGGTTGTTTTCAATGTAAACAAATTCAAGACAAGCATATGCTTTAGTATCTCGAGATCTGTTTGTCCTATGCGCATGTTTGTATGGCACTAAAAACCGTTCACTGAAAACTCAAAAGCCGACCTTTCGTTTTCCCATGTCCTGTTTTAATAGTATCAAATGACTGACTCTGAGACACCAGCATATTGATAATTGTTTTGCATGGCGTAGCTGTGTGGGCATACACCATAGCCACCAGGGCCCACTACACGGTGGAGAAGGGAAACTTGGAGTGGCATGGAACCACTTAAGGTCCCATTAGGTCAAATGTGGTAACGAGCCGGCGACAGTGGTTTGCCACCTATCATCAAAGTAACCGGCGGATCTGGGACTCGAACCTCTGTCTGCCTTAGTAACAGACGGTTAATCCGCTTGACCTCCGCTTCCAGGAGGAACTCGAATCACTGGTCCGCGAAGGCGCAGTTACAAAAACCAGTACGCGCTCCCACTAATACGTATTTCGTATCCTGTGAAATGCCATTATTTGTTCATAGCCTCGTGTTCGTCGAGCTTCTTATAGATCCGTATATAGATGATCACTATGAGCAGTGTTCTATGGTCCTTCAAAACGAATGGAAGATAGATGCTATATGATGTAGCGTTGAAGTTGAAAAGAACGTCCGGAACCAGCCTGGATGACCTTGTAGCTATGATTTTGACTAATTATTTCCCAGGTTCACGTCTCGGTTCGGGCGCGATGACCGTAGACTACAGTCCTTTCATGGTTTCAGTAGCGAGTTGATAGCAGTTGCTGCATGATTAATAATTTCACAATATCAGAAATCACTCATAAAGTGTCTCAGTATCGATATTCAGCTCGACATTAAAATAACTGGCATGTTTCCCTGACCTCAATTTGAGTATTGATAATTCGCGCTAGCTAAGCACTAGTTTAGGACTCTTCTCGATTACTGAAGTAGTTTGGAGTATTCAATAAACGGGATTTTCCCTGGACTTTAATATCCTATTTATTTATGACGCGGTTTTTGTGATCAGACACCTCATGGTACTTGATTATGGACCGATAATTCAGTCATAAAACTGCATGCAATGTTGTTCATCTGTACATTTCATAGAAGTTGATGGTTATCTCGAGACCAGCGCCACCTCCACCACAACCATCGTATCCGTCATACGTAAGTGTATTACCGACTATCTTGTCTAACATCGGTGTTCATTCACCTAGTGTTTGCTAACCGTTCTAACTCAGTATCACTGACGTCACTCATTTAAATTCTCCTCAGGTAAAGGTTCCTAACATGCTGCCTATGAATAGAGGGGTTTTAATGAAGGGAAGTCGCACTAGTTTTAGGATGGATTCATTCTTTCGGGAACACAGCCGGTCCCTCTTCACAATTTGTAGGAATTACATAATCTTTAGGGCAAACCTTTGTCTCTAGTGCCTCAACTAAGAGCTCGTCGTGCACGATTTCTTTACTTTATCCTGAAAAGCTAGTCGCAATAAATCTTTACTTTTGCAGTTAGTTTCATTAAGAGAGATCATTAGGATGTTCCTTCGATTCTGTGAAAAAGTTACAAAATAACTCGATTAAACTGCTTCACTTATTGTGCTCGAGATAGGTAGTTTTACACACACACACACACACACACACACACACACACACGTTGTTTATGCTTCCGCTCTACATATCGATGCTCAAATGATTTCTCATGGGATTTGAATTTGAGCGATGTAGGTTAAGATTGCAGTGATAATTGGACAACATACCAAATAAAGAAAAGCAACTATACATTTGGAATCTAACCTGTTGCGGAACTAAAGTGAGTGCGACTGTGGTGATGTACAGAATCTGTGCTTTTTATGCGGTTATATGTGACCAAATGGCAAATATGTTGATCACTTTCTATTCAACTTAACCATGTCACGCGTGTCCAACTCGAGTATGCTGAGGTTAGATGAGTGCATATCATATTTGAATCATTTTCAAATATTGCTCGCCCATTTCTTGTCATCTTCCGGCAATTATCGGTGGTAAACTAGAAAATCTCGTGCGATGTTGCTCACTTGACTTCGCTGAAGGCACTTCTCACTATATTTGTTCATTTTGAGATGATCAAATGCTTTTGTTTTCTCCTTAGATTCGTCTACTCGATGCTGAGTGCGGACGTAGTGGCTCATATGAATTTAGTGGATCTCGTATCTCACCGGTGCCGATTCGACCCATTCGGCATCATCGATACAGTGCGGCAGATGTGGGCAGAAATGGCACGGAGTTACAGAATGCCGCCCTTCATTCTCAAACGACGTTCCTTCCGGCCACAGAGAACCACCTTTATGCCAATATTGACCCAGTCTCGTCGCACACCAATGGAAACGAGTCTCATGTATATCATTCCTTTGCAGTCGACGACCGGCCGCCTCGTGGTAGGTTGATAGGCTGGCTACAAATTAGAAGACCATGTCTTCTTAAACCGACTTAACCTATTCCGTTCATTTCGGCTTGCTTTTTTTTTGCATCTATCTCCTTGGTCGTCCGTCTTTTGACTCTGGAAGTGTCGTGTATTATTTTAATGCAGTATAAACTTCTTTCTACTACTAACGTACCGTTTGTTGACCCGTGTAACCATTGGTTGACAATCGCTTCCCAAAGACAACTATCCACTGCCTGCTATTCCTTCTGTCACCTAATGATAGTATATTTGTTCTGTATTCATTTATACGAACTATGTACAAGCATATCCAATTTATCCCTTGTAATCAGGAAGATTTTTGTAAAAAAAAAAATTCTCACACTAAATGCAAATTTTGGTTTTTCTGCTGTTTAACCGTAGTCATTCACGACGCTTTTGATATTTCCAAGCGGAAGCCCAAAACGTCTCCGGCGTAACAGTTGTCTCGTCTTCTAGATTAAAAGCTCAACCAGAGATGCTCGCTGAAGTAACTAAGAAAATTTGTGTGATTGCTTTATGTGATAGGACGACTAATTTCGTGGTTGAGTTCGTTTTATTAGTTTACCGTTGTAAAAACATCTCTCTATATGACGGATTTAATCCAAACAAGAATCATCAGTTTATGATGTGATCAGTCTGCTTTCTATTTTGACAGGACTCAGGCATCCGTCCTCTCGATTTACAGATTGAGGGAATTGCGCTATTTATCTTTTTCTGTACGCCTCCCATGCCGTTTATGCATGGGCATACTCAATTGCCCTATATTATTCATTCCTCTCCTCGACTCGGTTTTGTCTGTACGTATGCATACGTACGCGTGTGCTTGCTAACACACACGCTTTTGTAATGTTTGCGCTTTCTGGTTGTCTCAGTCGACTCCAGTGGCCCGGCAGCCACCCCGACCAAAATTCAAGACAATGTATCCACTGAGAATGATACAAGCGAAGCCGCCAGTATTTTGGAAGCATCTCGTCGTGCTGCAGTCAGTCTAGGACTTGGACCAGATGATTTGGGACCACCACCAGCCGCGGGGCACTTTGCCACCCTAAAAACAAGTCAAATGATGCGTGGTATTGGTGGGCATGCCGAGCGTTCCGGGAACATTGCTGTTGGTGTAATAGCTGCAGCTGCCCTGGGCTTCGCACATCCTGGTGGCGGACGTGCATCTGCATTGTGGCGCGATCAAATGAGTGAACTAAAGCGTTTGCGAACTCAGCATAATAAGCAACTGAAACAATTACAAGACAAAAACAAGGTGCGTTCGTGAATCCGAGGTCTTCCGTTGTTTCAACGCTATTTTTAAATTTCTCATTCCAAGATTCGTAAATTATTTTAAACGTCTAAAATCTGAAATTCCTGACGGGTAGGTCTAACGTATTTAGGCTTTTTGCGCATTTTGCAGTTTTTTGATGTCTGTTTCCATCGACCGAGAATGACATACAAGTTGGTCTTGCGGTCAAGTAAAAGCAGTGCTTCAAGCATATCGTGCATTGGATATTCGGCTTTATGTAGCCGAATTCTCATTCTGGGAGAAATGATGGAAGGTTCCAAATAATGAGATTTTAGTCTAGTTATTCTTGTCCGTGATGCTTCAGAAAATTAGTTCAGTTTTGGGGACTAGGACGTCCATTAAGGCAGTGAGAGCATGCAGAGTCTGCAGATTCACATTTTACACGATATTTTTTGAACAATATGAGTAGATTCTTAGTTTCTTCGAAAAGCTTGTAGCAACATTTCTTTGTTTTGACTTTGTTAATTGAGTAAATTGCTGTCAGAGTGTATCAAGGAAAATAATTCCAAGTGAAACAACACTAGACCTCCATCAGAAACGGCGGTTATCCGCGAGATAGGCTTTCTTGAAACTCAGGGCTACTGGACTAAATGCACAGTCTCCGTGAAATGTTATTATCGGAATTAACAAAACTCCTGTGTTCGGTGTAGGGAAGAGGATAGATTCCTAGACTGATGCGGATTGGTGATTTTGTCGATTAGCAAGAAAAATGATAGGTTCCAATGTAAAAATCGCGAAGGAATTAATTTGATAAGCCTTCCATCGAAGCTGCTAGTGGGCATAATTCTCCGCTGTCACACCCATTCGCTGCTCCCTTGTTCATTATCACTCTTAATGAGGCTCTACGTGGTTCTGCGCTATTCAGAGTTTCAGTTTTGCCTTTGCCCATCCGCCTCCCGTGTAGTGGGCCTTAGCGGCTATGGGGCGTACCTCTACCACTACATTCATACGTGCAGCTTGTCATATATCCAGTTCCTGCGAAGGGTGTATGCATGAGAGTCCAGCTGGTTTCCGTCCGGGCCAGGTTTATATTAATAAAATATTTACTTTACGACCAATGTAACAGTGTCCTCCGTACGCCTACGATCTCTATCTTCCTGGAACTGAATGCGGCATTCTATTCAAGCCATCGTGCAATCATGTAGCAACGCCTCATTCAAAAGTATGCTGGGGAAGTTTATTTCGCTCATCTAGTCTATTCGGATAGTCGAAGCCGAGTTTGCACTTGCGGCTAAACTTCTCGTGAATCCATCACGGGAAGCTATGTGCGTCAAGATTGACGCTTTTCATTTCCTCTCCTCAAGTTTGTCATTGCGATGGTCATGGAGGTAGTCCCATCGTCATGTGAGAACAATGGAATTGATATTCGCCCAGATACTAAACCGCCTGACTTAGAATATGCGAACAATGTTGTTCTTCTGGGTGAAGACACAAGTAAGTTGCCGGTTTTGCTCGATTGCTTGAATAACTGAGGGTACCTCTGGAGTGCGTTTTGCACCTTCGGAATGCCAAATCCGGTCGCAGGACTAAAGTTAGCTCGAAGTCGAACCCTGTTCTCAAGGAGAAAGAGGTGAATAGATTTAGCTATTTGGGTGGCTGCATCTCACCTGGTGGCCGTACAGTGAATGTTGTCGTCATATATACAGAAGGCTTGGCTGACACTCACCAGTTTGAATCGGCGTGACTTCCGGTTATCGATCAAAGGTCGGTTTCGTCCAGCAGCAGTGAAATCCGTTTTGCGAAGACTTTCGGTGTTTGAGCACGGTGTCCCACGGGAGTAGAAGTGGAGTCGAATATTTCGCTTCTAATGAGGGGAAATGCAGCCGGTCTGGACAACCTTCCCCCAGTTCCTTCCAAATTAGGTGGGGAAGCTCTGGTTAAATCAATTACTTCCTCGCTTCGTGATATTTCGAACAAGAAGCACATTCCGTTATCGTGCGGTGAGTTACTCGTTGTATCCTTCAAGAGGGGCCAACGGAGTGAATTAAGCAATCATCGTGGGATTAGTTTAATTCCGACAGTTACTAAGGTGTTAGCTTTCATAATGCTGCGCCGTTTGACACCGATTCGCGAGAGTAATATCCGCGAACAACAGGCCGGATTTCGTCCAGGTCGAAGTTGCATCGACCAGATATTCACACATCGACTGATACTCGAAACGCGCCACACGCACCGGCGCCTTACGATCGTAGTCTTCCTAGACTTGAAAGGTGCTTTTGACTCCGTGGATCGACCAGCACTATTCAGTGCTCCACCGGAAGGGTATGCCAACGAATTTCGTGAACCTGTTGCGAGCATTGTACTCGCATACCTATGGTCGCGCTAGGGTATACGGTGAACTGTCACGTTCATTCGAAACGACTAGTGGCGTTTGACAAGAGTGTTCCATCTCTCCATTCCTGTTCAACTTCATCATGGACGAGGTGATGGAAGATGCTTTAGGTTCCCGGGATGTAGGAGTCGAACTGGAAAGTGGAGGGAAGCTATGCGCCCTAGATGACGCATACGACATTGTGTGCCTGTTAGAGTCTGCGGACCATGCGCAACGGGCACCAGATAGACCGTCGAGATCGGTTGCTCGGTTCGGCATGTGTTTTGCACCTTCAAAGTGCAAAGTACTGTTACAGGACTGGACGAGAGCAGCGCCGAACTCGACATTGGATGGGGAGGAACTAACGATTGTAGATCGTTTCACCTACCTTGGTAGCTGCGTGTCGAACGGTGGCAGCTTGGCAGTGGAGGCAAACACGCGTTAGGAATCTGGTATTGGGTTCCACTTCTGAGAACAGCTTGTTTCAGCGTATGAAACCTAGTAGACTATGCTGGTTGGGTCACGTGTTGCTCACGGCGAACATTCATCTACCATATCGTGCCCTATTTTGTGTTCCTCCTAAGGAATGGAAGAAGCCATGTGGAGGCCAACAGATGACGTGTCAACGTGGGATGAGAAAATGTACAGCGAAGTTAGGTAAAGTAGGTGTCTCACGTCTTCTTCGTGGTTGGGGTCCGAAAGACTTGTCGACTTGCTGGCTGGAGACACTCAAGAATATGTCAGTGAACCTTGAACAGTGGCGACCGTGCTGTCATTTTCTATCGAATCAGAATGATTGAAAACACGTGCGTTTGTACAGTTAGACTATGTTTCGTATGTTGGCTGCAGCAGCATCTTATCTTTTCCCGTTTGTGTAGGTCCACTCTGTTCCCGTTGGATGTTCACTCTTTATATAAACGTGTGACTCTGGAGAAAAGNCAACGGTCAGTGAGGCTTGCCTTGCTGTTCAACGCCTAACGATGGTGATAATGATAATATACCTAGTAAAGACTGATGCTTTCAACGCTTCTCTGTTTCCGAAGCTGTTTTCTGTTTTGTATCCTCTTTTTGATCCAAGGTTTTCAGTTGATCGATGAAGCTAGTCGTTTTGTCCGCATATATTTTGTCATGTGTTACGTGTCACCGATTTATTTCAGACGGACGAGGAGTCCCTCAAATCGCGTCTGAATCGTGATTACGAAGCTACCAAGTTGGCAATGCGCAAAGAATTCCAACGGCTTGAGGAAGCTCATGCAATCGAAATGGAAAAGGAAAGAAAGCGCGCCGCTGCAGCCGAATCTAAATTGGTTCGTCAGTTGGAGACGGAGACAAAGAATGAACTTAAAACTGCAAAGAAATCTCGGGAACGTCCACTGAGCACACATGATCCTTCTGAGTCAAGCACCGTTCGACATCACGACCCATTGGAGGCAATTCGTCGTCGTCGACAGGATTTGACAAATTTAGAAATTCGGAAGACAAAGCGTGCTTCACTGTTACAAATTCAGGCGATGGAGGTGAATTTATTTCTCTTTGCACCATACTTTCCTTTGATCTGCACCAATGAAAATATTTGCGGCACCAGTGGTTAGTTACAAATTGATCGAAGGTATTTGGTTTTCGAACTCATTATTACGTAATGTTAAATATGCTTTCATTGTTCCTCTGTGCAACATTTAGTTGCAACGTCATGGAATATTTACTGTTGACAATCTACTTTTAGAGTAAGACAGTAAATAATATCAACTGGAAATATTCTGGTTTTCTATCACAACCGGATGTTTGGAAACAGACTGACTGAATTTGAAAGATATTGCGATAAAGATTACATCTGTTTCACCATGCGTCCTAGTTCGATCAATTCCCTCTGTGTGACCCTAACATTGCCGCTGTGATTTGAAAAGGCTGAGGAACGGTCCATATTCACAAAATAATTCTTGTATCAACAAATTTTCCACTCCTTGTCTTTTATCCCGATTGATTTGGTCGTCGGAATATGGCCGGAGTCGCTTTACCCAAATTTACATCGTCGGTGTCGGGATTGATGTGTTATGCTGAAACTGAAGGCATTATCCAGTGGCTTGCAAACCAACTTATTTTATTTCCGGTACATGCCTCTGTGTGTTACAAGTCTGGCTTTGTTGATGGTACGGTGTACTGGCTACTCATTTGCCTTTACACAACTCGGGTTTGTTATATCTGTATCTTCAGCAAAACCATGTAAATCCACTATTCGGGTTAGGTTTCTCGGCGTTACCGGATATCATTAGTCGTAAAAACATGAGTCCATCATGTCCTTTACTAATCTAGTCATGTTTTACTTCGTTGATGCTCCGTGTATTCACAGACCGATGTGAAGTCTATACAATCCACGAATCTGCATATTTGTTCAATGTCACTTTACAGAATCACCAGTTGACTCAGTACATCACACTGGAACAAAAGGCTAATGATGAGATGACCGCACTTTTACTTGATCAACATACAAAACTTGAAGAATTAGAACTGACTCAACAAAAGCAGGTTCACGAACTGCGCCTAGTCCAGCTCCAAAAACAACACGAGGCCGAGATGAACAATCATCACCAATACATCGAGCGCACCAAGGCGGATCTGCTTAAGAAACATGTACTGGAAACAAAAAACCTCCCAAAACACCTCAAGGTTTGTGTAGTTTTTAACAACTTGTGGTGTTCGTTGCTCCAATTTTTTGTTCTCTGAAGTGTCGTGCTAACTTTGATTCGCTCTTAACTTTATTTATTTTCCTTCATTTCCGATGCTATTATGTGTATGATGCGAGAGGATTTCGATGCATTGTTATCACTGCAGTGAACCCACTAACGTGTTTCCTCACGGTGTTTTTTGAATGTCATGCTTCATTTCCATTCCGATCAATCGAGTAGCTGTTTTCATTCCTTTCATGCGTTGTAAACGCTAGCTGACTGATTCTGCTGCTGGTAATCGATTAGCTAACATCGTGATTGAGTTGTTATTCCTGCCTCAGTAGGTTCTGGGAGAAGCCGTGCTATTTCATTAGTTACCCGCGATCGCATTAGGGCAAACGGTGACTGAAAGGAACTGATGTCAAAACGTTGTTAGTTTTCAAAGTGCGGGTCATAGCGAAATCACACTGTTTCTTTGTTTAGCAGCCATCCACACGGTCAAGCCTCGATGAAACGGTCAGCAATCAGCACCAAGCTGATCAGTCTGAAGGGTGGTCACGACCAAATGAGACAATCTTTGGCAATCAGGAGCCCAGATACACACTGGTTCACTGTACATTGCTGTGGTCTCCAATAATATGTTTTTGTATCTGATTAACTTTTTTTCTTCCGAGACTAGCCAGGATTCGTAGTTTAACACTTATTTTATGTTTCCTGCACAAACATGCTTAACGGAGCATGTCTTATGACCCTAAAGATCCACGGCTCTGGGAAGGTGACCGTTAACCATAGGACAGACTTCTAGTTGCACAGATCCGCATATGACTCCGAATGGTTAAATGTGGCAATTAGCCGAAAACAGTGAATCACCAACCCCTACTTCTTCCTGTCTCGATTATTAAGTGGAAGTGAAGCTGTATTGCTCCGAAGTCCCACAATTTGTGGGAACCGGCAGTCAACCTCGAAATCTGGAATGATTTACAGATAGTGGAGATTCTTTCCGGTGTGTTGGGTTAACAAAACAAGAAGATGATCACTTCGCAGTAGAATGATTGGTTATGGTGTGATCTGTACCTCTGGCCTTCAAGGCGGTTAAACAGTAATTGCTTTGCGTCTTTTCGGTCGGATTTACGGTTCCGGTGGGATGAAATGAAAGCAAAACATCTAGGAATGCAGCGACAACCAGTGTTACGTAAGCGAATGTTTATAATTTGTTCGCGACTGAGAGTTCTCAACTGCGAGGATATGCTTTTAAATATTTCACTTGCTTCTTGAGGGTGGTTTATGCACATCGTGCCAACTGGATTCTCATTGCACTCAATTAGCACGAATTTCCATTGAATGCAAGTTGACTAAGCGAACTGGTTAGCTCTTAGCGTACATTCTTGGCAGAAGGTAGTATGAACCGCTTAATTTTAGGACTCTTGGGGCACGGTTATACTTTGAAAGATTTGGATGCATACTTAGCCGATCAGTTTTGCCGATACCGTTTTGATTTCTCAAAGTCCATGTCATCGGAGTATTGTTTGAAGGGGTGCATTTTGAAGTATTGAGAGCGGTTGACTTACTGACTCCAATGTCAAACCTTCCTTCCGGTCGCCGATCGTTGACTGCCTACCAAGCGGGAAAATTGATTGGTCCTCTCAGTGAGGGTTGATCACGCAAGCCGGCGTGATTATTCCGACAAGGTTTAGGAGGCTGCAGAACGCGAACCAAAGCTGAGTCACCACTGGCATGTGCTGATGGTGTCCCGATGGTTAGAATGTCTCCCAAATGATTCTCACGCAGCCTAGTGATGAAGTGTGACTGTTAACTACCTACTGGCAAATAAAAAGTAGTTAGCTTCCAATTACGTTTCTTGCAAGTCCCCTTCCGAGTGAAAGTTGTGCATGTTGTAAATCATCGTACAGGTAAATACATATTCAGCTGCCTGCAGCATTGGTTAACCTAACTTCTCTCGAAAGACGCCAGAAAAACCAGCTCATTTACTTGGAGAATGACTCCCGAAACATTGATCGTGATTATTGTTGTGAAGCATGTCAAGTGTCGGCCGAATCGATCAGTTATTCACGCGACAAACCATCAGATTTGGTCGGGTTGAAAGAGTTCAGCTGTAATAAGGGAAGTGGGAAAGTTTACCAAAAGTTCACAGCAAATTGTCCGGGCACTGGCCAAACACTGCTATCATTCGCGGCCGTGATTGAATTTCATTGTGAGGAAACAAATTAACCCATCTGGTGAACCTCTTTATGGGTTTCCCGTTAATTTTTGTGATATTTCATGTTGTATATATAACTCTGTCTTGACAATTGTTCGAATTTTCCGCTTGGTTCTTTAAATTAGCCTTAGTCTAAGTGTCACAGTATACTTCACTTGCCTATCAGTTGGATAACGATGTGTAACGCGGACTCAGCGAATCGGTCGTTTTTGCTAGGTTTTTTTAAAATTTCGCCTTACTTTCTCTTGCTGTATGTGCTGTTGCAATTTAATAGCCTTTGTGATTAGATGGCGCTACAGTTGCAACTAAGTTTTACCTTCGCCGGATTAACATTTTGGCGCTATAAGCTCCTTAACAACGTTGTGGACTCAATTTCGAATTGATTGTTTTGGTTACTTTAGTATACATCTCCAGAGTTTTTCTATAATAGCACAACCGCGTAAACTTGCATGTGGTCAGTCACATGATTATTTTTCATTCTGCTGGATCTGATATTACACCAATACTCCTTCCACAGCTTTCGAGAAGAATATCTTCGTTTCACATAATATGACCTCCTCACTCACACCAATGTCATTTTCGGGCAGCGAAGCACAATCGATCGACACAATTTGAAATTCATCACACTGATTGAAATGAAATTTCTTAGCATCATAAATATTCATTTAATTGATCAGCATCCTCAGGATGGGATACGTTGGCCAGCATTCAATCCTAGGCTAATCCGTTACCTTTGTGTAGCAGTTACCACCTAAAAGGAAGCGAAGGTAATGAACTTTCAATCCTTGGACGGCCCGTTTTGCAACTCCCGGCGTCTGCCAGCGCACGCATTCCCAATGTGCAATGCTACATAGATGCCAAATCTTGCTTTATCTGGAATAATAAACCAATATTTCACGTGAATATATATCGTGCCTTTATGCCTCTCTGCAGACCGTAGCTCAGGATGGTTCAGTAAGTGAGACCACACTAAAAAACAGCCCCGACTGCTGTGGGATCCCGTTATCAGCTGAATTGTGAGGGAGCAGTAGGCGTCGTCGTAAGTGATCAGCGAGTATTCCACAGGTAATCCACCTCATTCAGCCTGAATCAGGAACATGTAGTTATTTTTGTCGGTTATGTGATTGCCTCATCGTCGAAGTGGACTTTAATGCAGATGAAGTCACGAGAGCATCAGGTCTCATCAAATACTTGACCGTAAACGAAGTGAGTCACGATCAAAAAAATATCATGTTAGTAGAATGACACTAAAAAGGTACATGTGGGTAAAATTCAAGTAGGGTCTGGTTCTTTAGTTGTTTTTAAAGTCAATAATTGTAGCCTGTTAGAAATAAGGAAAGTGTCCTAGAGCTTTGCGTTCCTAAGAATAATTGACGACCAAAATAAAGTAGTTAGACTTGCAAATGACGACTGGCCCCCTGAATACAAGGGGAACGACAGAAAGTCATTTACAAAATAATTATCGGAGTGAGTTCTCTAGAACAGAAACCAAAATAATAATAGGACACAAATGGTGAAGCAACTGCCCGGCAACAGATAAGCCTTTGAAAGTTGGAGGTCAAAAACAGATGATTGAGCAACAAATTGGCGTTTCGTTTAACCCAATTAAGAAATGAAAGGGTAGTAGGCGAAGCCCCACTCTACATATGCCCTTATCACTATCATCATTGCACGATTACCAGCAGGGTCCACCCGCTAATTATTACTGCAACAGAAAGGAATATGTAAAGAGACCGGAAGAAGAAAATGCCGGGAAAGACAACACACGTGACACGAACTGGCCATGCAAACGCAATTCCATTAATCTAACTTATTTAAAATATGATAATACAATCGTCACTGTTCATGGTCCACCGCCATATCCTTCAGTGTCTCCAGCCCGATGGCTGACGGGTCATTCGGGTCCTACCTACGAAGGCTTGACACATTTACTTTACCAAACTTTACTGAGCATTTTCTCATTCCACCCTGCCACGTCATCTGCTGACCTCCTCGTGGCTTCTTCCACCCCGTGGAAGGAACGCAAAATAGGGCACGGTATGACAGACGAGTGTTCAATAACAAAGTCTGCTGAGATTCATACACTGTGATGAAGTGTTCTCGAAACCAGTACTTAATACCCGATTTTTAACCTGCACATTTCTGATCTGGTCACTCTGTCTAATCTTGTAGACAGTACATACATACCGGTGGTCGAAAACTACACATTGACGAACATCTTCGACACACAAATCTCGCGACTCGCAAACAGAACAGAACGGAGCACGCTGTAGCACAGTACACACGACTTTTAAACTGCAGTGACTTCTCAGATCGGCACCATAAGTAATGTTTCAATCCAGCGCATTACCCTCGAGCTCTTCACATTCGCCTGCTCACTTTGCTACCATCCCTCCTCACGCAGCTGCTGAGGTAAGTGAAACAGTTCACAGTCGTTAGTTTCTTTCCGATGAGGAACAAGTACTGTACTACCATCGCCCAGCCTTGTAACAGCACTTTACACTTTGCAGTTGTAAAGCACATGCCGAACCAGGCTATGGTCCTCGAGAGCTTGTCTGGTGCACATTGCACATGTTTCTTGGATTCAAACAAATACGACGTCGTCTGCGTAACCTATATCAAACAGCTCCTCCGCATTTTCTAGTTCGATACCTAGGTCCTGAGGACCCCCGAAAGCATCCTCCATTGCCTCGATGATAAAGTTGAACAAGAATGAGATGGAGGGTCACCCTTGACAAACACCGATCGTCGATTCCAACAAACTAGAAAGCTCACCATATAGCTCTACTCAACCATAGGTCTGCGAGTGCAATGCTTACAGGAGATTCGCGAACTTTTCTGGCATACCCTTCTAGTGGATAGCATTAAAAAGCGCTGACGGCCGACGTCGAGAAAAACTGCGATTGTTGGATGGCGGTTTGTGGCGCGCTTCGAATAACTGCCAAAAGTGGTCGATGTAGCTTCGACCCAAACGAATTCCGGCCTACTATTCGCGGACGCTACTCTCGTGAACCACTATGAAACGGTTTAGTATTACCGAAGCTAAAACCCCAGTAACTGTCGGAACTAAGCAAATTATCCAACAACTGTTGCATTCACTGCGTGGTTCTTTCTTGAAAATAAGTACAATCAGTGACTCACCCCATAAGAGAATGGCACCGCATTGCGCCAGAGTCTGATAGAACCGTTTCATCAGTTATCGGTGCTTGCGCGATTATGGATTCCACTAGGCAAAGTGCAATCAATGCATTGGCATGAATGCAATACGTTCCTATCAGACAGGGGGTGATTAGAGACGGCAACATCAGGTCGGGCCCAATTCATCTGATTGGTTACCAACTGCCGGCTGACATCAACGCGTGACTGGAAGGTGACTGTGTGGATGTGCAAACTGAGAAGATCGGAGTTTGAGTTGTAGTAACCAGTCAAGACGAGCTTTTCGGATTCGACAACAAAATGATATGGACTCAGTTAAGTAAGGTGCCCCAAACGAAACGCGACACGACCATCGGAGGAAATAATGGGAGTCACAGTCGCGAACGAGCAAGCCAAGTAGCTTATAAATGTTTGGCTTTCATTTAATAAACAAGGTTTTGTGTCGGGTCGGCATGGTTGCAGAGACACGATGCTGATCTGACTGAAAAGCAAACATTTAAACAGTAATCGGGCTTTTCCAAACACTCGACAAAGGAATACGCCCCTCGATCCAAACATCACGGAGGAAGCGGGAAGCGCCTCTGCCAAGGTGTCTTCAATCAGTTTGAAAAGTAATGGGATGCGTTCTTCGGCTTTGGCCAATTTCCTACGCTTCAACAGTCGATCGTTCGACTGTACTTCCTATTTCTTTGGGGGTTCAAGTGGCACCTCCCAAAGATTCACAGTTGTCGTCGGAGTAGCTACATTTGCGCGCAACCAGATAAAACTTCCTAAGATGTTCGGCTTTACGCTCGAGCTTTTGCTATCTACCATGAACAGGGTTTTTAATCCTGTTCCAAAAGATTGCACTAACCGAAGTTCACCGCCCCCCAGGTATCACTTGTAAGATTATACGGTTCTTGAGTGTTACCGGAAACAACTGCTACGTTCACTTCGTCGTCTATCTTGACGCGGTTGGTTGAAACACACCACTCGAATCCCGACTTCGTTTTTCACTGATGCAGTGACCATCAATCGCCAAACGCCTCAGCATGGTCGGGGCAGGTGTCTCAGGCGCTGAGTTAGCTTCTGTCCCTGAACGCTACTCGAAATGCTCCCACATGACCGGCCCCCAAAATAGTCCTCGCTCAAGAAGTCTTATGCACGCATCATCATCATCGTTCAGCGTTAAACAGCAAGACAGGCCCCACTGACCGCTGCCTTTCCCCAGAGATACACGTTTATATAAAAAGAGTGAATATCCACGGGGAACAGGGAGTGGACCTACACAGACGGGAAAAGATAAGATGCTGCTGCAGCCAACATACGAAACATAGTCTAACTGTACAAACGCACGTGTTTTCAATCATTCTGATTCGATAGAAAATGACAGCACGGTCGCCACTGTTCAAGGTTCACTGACATATTCTTGAGTGTCTCCAGCCAGCAAGTCGACAAGTCTTTCGGACCCCAACCACGAAGAAGACGTGAGACACCTACTTTACCTAACTTCGCTGTACATTTTCTCATCCCACGTTGACACGTCATCTGTTGGCCTCCACATGGCTTCTTCCATTCCTTAGGAGGAACACAAAATAGGGCACGATATGGTAGACGAGTGTTCGTCATACGCTGAAACAAGCTGTTCTCAGAAGTGGAACCCAATACCAGATTCCTAACGCGTGTTTGCCTCCACTGCCAAGCTGCCACCGTTCGACACGCAGCTACCAAGGTAGGTGAATCGATCTACAATCGTTAGTTCCTCCCCATCCAATGTCGAGTTCGGCGCTGCTCTCGTCCAGTCCTGTAACAGTACTTTGCACTTTGAAGGTGCAAAACACATGCCGAACCGAGCAACCGATCTCGACGGTCTATCTGGTGCCCGTTGCGCATGGTCCGCAGACTCTAACAGGCACACAATGTCGTATGCGTCATCTAGGGCGCATAGCTTCCCTCCACTTTCCAGTTCGACTCCTACATCCCGGGAACCTAAAGCATCTTCCATCACCTCGTCCATGATGAAGTTGAACAGGAATGGAGAGATGGAACACTCTTGTCAAACGCCACTAGTCGTTTCGAATGAACGTGACAGTTCACCGTATACCCTAGCGCGACCATAGGTATGCGAGTACAATGCTCGCAACAGGTTCACGAAATTCGTTGGCATACCCTTCCGGTGGAGCACTGAATAGTGCTGGTCGATCCACGGAGTCAAAAGCACCTTTCAAGTCTAGGAAGACTACGATCGTAAGGCGCCGGTGCGTGTGGCGCGTTTCGAGTATCAGTCGATGTGTGAATATCTGGTCGATGCGACTTCGACCTAGACGAAATCCGGCCTGTTGTTCGCGGATATTACTCTCGCGAATCGGTGTCAAACGGCGCAGCATTATGAAAGCTAACACCTTAGTAACTGTCGGAATTAAACTAATCCCACGATGATTGCTTAATTCACTCCGTTGGCCCCTCTTGAAAGATACAACGAGTAACTCACCCCACGATGGCGAGATACACTCCTCGTTCCATATATCATGAAGCAAGGAGGTAAGTGATTTCATCAGACCTTCTTCACCCAATTTCAAACGAACTG
>LUCM01003492.1:0-32495 GCA_008360955.1 Fasciolopsis buskii | reverse complement strand
GCTATCATCCGAGGTAGACTAGAGTGGACAAAGAAGGCTTGAACAGTTATAGATTTCCAGTAAGTGTGCGTGTTCCGGAATTTGATATGAGAATGGGATCAGAGGGCTTATCGTAGCCTAGACGTTCTTGAATCGCGGGTTTTGAGCGCCTAGCGAAGCACGTGATGGTAGATGTCAGCTCGTTATCGCGCGGCTCGTTACCACACCTGACCTAATGTGATCTTATGTAGTCCTAGGCCACTCCAAATTTCAGAGTCAAGGACGCCGTCCACCCCCTCCCCCTTCCTAACGGGCCCTAATGGCTATGAGATATGTGCCCTCCATCGTATTCATGTTCCAAGCATGCTAATAAAAATGGATAGCTTGATCTACCAGTACTGCCGGAAGTCTTGTAAGCAGCCTCGGCGTCGGTAGCTGCTAGTGATGTGGTCCTTGTGGGTCTGTTGCTGAGTCGAAGAGGGTGGGTGCGGGGTGGTGTGCCGAGGATTGGCGTGTCTGAGGTTTGTACTAGTAAGGAGCAATCGGCAGGCTTAGCATAAGAGGATTTGCCGTTCCTCGTTTTCTGAATGAAGGGAATGGAAACCAATTCAGCCTCGTAAGTGCCTCTTGTTCGAGAACCGGCATCGACACGAGCATCGAAGTTTTTCTATCAGACACTTAATCAAAATAGGTTAAGGTGGTTGGGTTATGCTTCACGCATTCCCACTGAGCCACTCCCTTGTTGACCGCTGCTTTTCGACGCAGGTGGTGGTTGGCGAATAGGTCGCTATGGTCGGCCAGTGACTCATGTAGGTGCAGTTATACTATTGGGTTTGTATCCACGACATCCCTCGGAGTAATGGTTGGAGACAGTAAGTCGTGCAGCTCATCATCACAGCTAGTTGCGTATTTGCATCCAAAATCTCTTCTCATCTGCATAGCTGCCCAGCTTATTGTCTTGTAGTCCATCTTCCTTTATTCCTCGTTCCGTTTTCTGTTTGTGTAATTGCTCATGTGAAGTAGCAACCAAAATCGATCCACGCTGGTTCTAAGATGACGGTTTCACATACCGAATTGTATTGAATTAAAACTAAATCAGCATCACAGAATTTAGTCATCGTTACAACCATCTAAGGAGCGTATCAGCATCTCTTTTGTCTAGCCGTCACAACTCTGAAACGAGCTACCGAATAATTCTGCAAGCAGCGACTGTACGGACAATGGCAATAGTTACATTCCACGTCTGCATGGTTTTCTCACTGGGCGTCACTTACACAAACAAAAGCACTCAGATTGTACACATTTTCTCTTGCTTGAATGCTCATTTGTTTTAAACGTCACTAGGGGCTTTATGCGGTCGGTGACGAATAATGAGATCACGATGAATCACAGCAGCTTTGTCAAGCCTGCGATACCTGTGGGCCCGCAATGACATGCGGTTTTCCCTCAAGGAAATGATCTGTGACATTTTAATTGGGAAATAACTTTGCATCGAGAATGGTCGGCGCCTATCTGTATTCGGTGTCCTCTCGGTTCCTTTGGAAACATGAAGTGAAACACGATGGCGTATTTCACGTGCTAATGGTCCCCTCTACTCAAGTTGACAAAGTTCCTCGACACAATCATCTGTCTCATTTACCTACTTATCTGTGCCGTTTTTCCATCTACTGAATAGGGCCAAGAAGAACGTCGCGTCTGGTTACGACTTGGTGGTTTATTCCAAGCCGAAAGTTCAACAATGCGCGAAAAGTCATTGAGTAGATATTTAACGAGGTAGTATCTTCGTCCATTTGTTCCATTTGATTTCATTGTCGAAATATTCTATTTGCTGCAGCGAATTTAATCGGACTTTGGGTAAAGCAATTGTAGTCACAAACCCGCTCAGGTTTATTCATTAACCGAGTTACTTATTTTACCCATCACTCAACTTTTCAAGGTTCTGTAGTTTGACAGACGGAAGCATTTTTAGGCTGTGGTACCATGAATGTTTGCTTCAATTTTTGCCCTATACTTGATTGATTCGATTGATTTGGTATGAGGTGTGACTAGCGCGTCATAGAAAGGGTTCCCTGTTACAGTGCATCCGCTTGATTTTTCTGGATGCTTGTTTGTAATACGGCTTTATAACGCGACTAGTTTTTCTGCTTCTGACGTTTTACGGCGAATAATTTCACCAATTCATTGCGAAGTCTGTCTAGAGTCTTGTTCATATTCTGTTTTCTGAGATTCCTCATTTAAACTTTTTTTTGAAGGTAACAGTTGGCTGACTGCGGTTTTTTTTTTCATACTTAGCGCAATCACAATCCGTTTGTAAATAAATTTTATCAGGTCAAGAAGAACGCGGAATCGGCCAAAGAAGAGTCCCGAAAGAAGACGCGTCATCTCATGGAACGACACGCGGAGGCGTTGCGTGCGTTTGATGCGAAGACACGTAGCTTGGGTATTGATAACGCAGCTGTCATTGGTACCTCTGGTCGCGTGCTGGGCTCCGGTAGTGGAGGTTCACCTGGCCCTAGTTGTGGTTCCTTTACTGGAAGTAGTGGACAGAGACCGTCGGATTGGCGACACAGTCGTGCTGAGTTTCTTCCATCTTGAGTTTGTTCTCCGGAAAGTAAGCAGTCTCCTAAATCCCCCTTGAATTTCGACTTGTTTTTCCGTAATCTTTTGTATGTTAACATACTTTGAACTGCTGTCTGTCTAGTTTATTCTCTTGATTCTAGCCTTAGGTTTTTTTCATTTTCGTATTCTGTTCGCTCCAGATGCGACCTTCATAAACGGTCAACATTCGTAGTGAAATGCAGTTACAGGCCGCTACTACTGGAAATTTCTCCGGCAGAAGATATTCTTAGTCGCAAGCAACATGTAAACTAGTGACCGATTGGTCGCATATGGCTGTGTACTTGTGTCCATGTACGTCCCGTGTCGTGGATTCATCGGTCTGGTCATCGTTCACCATGATACCCAATCGTACGAATACATTTTACCGTCCGGACCGTAGACCATTATTTTATTGGCAGTCACAGCCTCACTGAACCATTCTATTGAATAGACTTTTGCGCACAAAAATTATCGCATTTCACTCAAGGACTTGGCGAAAATTAAGAGTGTGGCATTCATTACCTTGGAAAAAATGAAGAAAAAACTCGTCAATGAATAGTCAGAGCACATTGTGATAACATGGCTCAGGAAGTCGGCCGCAACACCGTCGCGATTTGTCCAAACGCGTGCTAAATATGGGATAGTAGTGTTCTTATAGATATTGATTCTATAAGATATCGAATGAAAAGTGGATCTTATTGAAATATGAGAGCAGTACTTTGAAAGATCGACCCTCACGTCCAAACGTCAAGACCTCTTCCGCTTGGTCATCTCCAGCCATTCATTCCTACAGGCGGCTTGAGAGAGGGTAACCTCATCAGTAATTTTAATCAAACCGCAGGGGGAAACAGTTAATGAGTAACTTACTTGCCAGAGGAACAGATGTGGGAAAAGAGCACCATCCTGAGACGCGCCTGAGGTGTTAATCAGTGGTTTTGATGTTTAAACACCCACACGTGCACATTGTTCTGCTGGTAAAGTAACCAAACAGCGATGCTAGCAAGGGTATAGGACAACTAAATGTTTCCATACTGTGGAGTTGGCGATCCCTCGAGACAGAATCGAGTTCAGACGAATGTTCTGAGGGGGCACAATCCACAGATTTTACCGATATATCTAAGGCCTCACAATTATGATGAATAAGGAAGACGACAGCGTCCAACGCGGATCTGTTAGATTCGTAAGGAAATTGAAGAAAATCGTCGGGAGTATTCATAGAAAAACGTCGACGCTTGAACACAGCACGCTCTAAAACCAGAAGGCCTAAAAGTAGTTAGGAGTGATTGTCTGAAGCAGTAGAGTTGCAAGATTTTTAGATGTGAACAATATTAACAGGGTCTCTGGGAGTCAGGAATAGGGGACGACGTTAGGGTCCTGTTAATCGGAGAAGCGAACCCACTAGTCATTGTCACAAGACCATTCCTTAGGAGAGCTGAAGATAGACTATCGGAACCTACATCGGTGGTAATCGTATTGGCGCAGAGAAGCTTGAATATCACTTCTGTGGGAAAAGGGTACTTGGTGTACCATCATTCTGTACAGGGGCGATTTAGGTATGCCTAGAAAGACTTATGAAGATGTGAATAGTATCGCCTGCATACGCAACACATTTCGCAGGTCTCTTCGTGCATAACAGTCGAATATCCTACCATGTTGTTATTCAGGAATCGTTTAGCGAACATCGCATCCATGCGTTTAATTTCAGTCCATATTAGGGTACAGAAGAATCTCACAAATTACTATGGGATTTGTAAGTTTTCCTTCTGAAGAGATACCGCCATTTCGGATGAATGTTTTTTTTGGAGACAACAAGTATGGAATATTTCATTGGTCATTGTTGTGATGTCCGCCATCTTCATCTAGCAAGGGTTCAAAAGAGACATTTGATGATGAATGTGAAAGTGACTTTCGAAGAAGAATGAGGTTGTCACATGAAAAATCAGGGATACGAACATGGATTTCGTTAGTTTGCTTGAATGGATGGAAAGCAGATGAAGAGGATACCTTAAGCCTTTAGTAAAAGATGCTCGTCAGCTCAGAGAATAATCCAGGGAAGTTGGTGATGACTGTCTGGGGCGGTGTTACCTCCCGTGAGCGATCTGTCAGATCAAATGATGTCTAGGTGAGGTCAATACATGGTTGAAATCGCCCACAAGTAAAGGTTATTCTCTGTAAGTTGGAAAATGTTTAAAAGGCTGTGAATACGTTCATTATAGTTGTACTGTCATGACAGGAAAACCCGTGGTAACACTGAGTCAGCTACCAAGCGACCAAAGCGGTTTTGAGACCATATTTGATTAAAGTCACTTGCTAAATCAGAAAGCGTTTATGCATTTTTCCACATCGCCTCCAGCCTTCTTGTTTGAGACTCTTACCTACCGGTATAGTTTGAGGTTGTTGTTGAGGTGAGTCCACAAAAACCTTGTTCAACCGTGATTGTTCTACACAAATGACAGGTATGCACATGAATCAGGCAGTGAATGAAGGATGGATCTGACGTTTTCGTGAATTCGGAATAATGAATCTACGGACGCCTTGGCCCAAACGCTACCTGCTAGTGGGCAAGGGTGATTCTTTTGCACGGAACAGAATCCTCTTGGGGTGTAGCAATGCTGTGCTATGGAATATTTCCCTCATGAATATGATTGTATTGGTTTGAGTCTGAGACCATTGAAAATAAATGTTTGCAAGTAAACCGTTTTCAAATATCATAATCGTGCTAGGGAAGACCCTAATTTACATTCATAAAAGTCTACTCATTTCTAGTGTAATTTGTTGACAACCCCGTCCCACTCCGGGATGAATTGCTAATTTTCCGAACTCTTCACCATACGTTCCTTCTCATGAGACGGTGGATAGGTAGTAGCATAGCAGAATCTTCGTAAGCTTAACAACCGTGTCATTCGTAATTTCGATGCTGAAACTTATTACGGGGTTCCGCGACTGGGAATAGTGACAATATTTGATCAACTCTGTCAAACCGAAATCATCTTTGGCTTTGTCGAACGTGACGCTCTTACAAGGGGATTGAGATGGGTTGCTTTCTTTATTGAAACAGTACCATCGAAGAAGATATGCCAACCTTATGGATTCCTCTAATTGCAGATCCCATGTTTGGCGGTAAACAGCTAGTTCTTTGTAGATATCAACTCCATTTGATTTCCACTGTCGAATTCCGTACGCTTTACAAGGACCAAGTTGAATAATGACATCCAAAACTGCATTTCTTGTTGGCGTCCTCACCGACAGCGCCAGCCTACGCATGAAGATGGTGCCAAGACAATTCAGGTTATAATTTGGTTTGCGAAAACTTGTCCAAACCACTGCAATCGGCAGGGTTGTTAGCGCTGTGGAGGACGGACGATCTGACACCGATTTCGAATCTTTTCTTTGGAGATTCTGTAGTGCCAGTTTGGTTTTCATCTAGATCTAAGGCACTATTGATTAGAAGACTCAAATCACCTGATGTTCTCGATTCTCGGTGGCCAGGTTTCATATCTATCTAGTAAATGGAATGTCGTGTGCAAGCATTACATTCCACCAGCCCTCGCAATCTATCGAGCACAGAGCAGAATTCGACGAAGCATGCAGCGATGGTACGTTGGAATGTGTATCCATGTTCCAGGATCCGACGGCGGATAAAGATTTAATCGATGTAGTTACTGCTTGAGTGGAAGCCTCCTTGGTGCGTGTGTCTCATTGCGACGAGCGAGCCCAACAAATAATAAACGGGAGCTTTTGAAACCACTTCTAACTGACTAATGCCTCCTTAGTTTCCGCACATTATTCTGTCCCACATTTTAGGAAATGGCAACAACAGAGGTGTTCCAGTCGAATGGATAATTTTCATGTTTTCAAATCAACCGGAATAGGATATAAAGTGGCTCGGTGACCGCCGGGATTCTGTCCTCAGAAGAAAGGTCACAGTTGTTGTGAAAAGAACCCGGTTGCTTCGTGTTTGTGGTGTTGGTCTTCTGGACGGCCAGGTAATGCGGACATCTTTAGCCGTCGCAGAATAGCCGGATTCCCCGTGTTTGTTTTTCAAAACTAACCGCTTTAGGGTAAATTTCATGATTTTTCTTCACTGAACCCTGCCATGCAACACACCCACCCATTTCGAAAAATCTGGTGCTCGTAAAAGTGTCGGTAATGTGATTATAAAAAATAAAGCGATCTTGTACTGACGCGTGAATTTACCATATGGCTTCCGCTCACGGTCGCTCACTTTTGAATTCTTGTTACTTAATAATTTATTTGCGTTCCGTATTATATACTAATTCATAGGTGCGATTCTACACATACACTGCCACTTTCTCACGCAATTTTATGGAAACCTTTTTTTGTAGGTCAATTCATTGATCCAGCGCCTTCCTGTGTACAATGCGCATTCCAAGGCACGGTGTTACAATGGACAAGTCCCCCGCGATTAACAGCTACTTCACTGCTATGCTGTCGCTCGCTTTCTTCACGGATCAGCTTCCAGCATACTCAGAATATACTTAATTTTCACAGTTCTGTACGATGAACTGCTAAACATGTTTCCGTACGCTCAATTCGCCTCACCTTTGGTCTGCTTGGTTATCCGAATTTTTATGCTCCAGCCAGCGCCTCCGTAGTAGTGTTCAGTTTTATATTACTGCGAGAGGATTGACCGTTTATCTGCCAAATCACTCTGCCTCTTATGTTTTCGTCTTCAACCTAGATAGGCAAGGTAACTCATATTCCCAGCAATTCATAGAGTTCGCTCTGCACCAGACAACCGTCATCAGGCTGAACCAAGCTTCACATGTCCCAATATATTTTTCTATCCTTATTAGTTCGGTGAACGTAATGGAACTACAGCACTGTACATTGATCTCAGGCAACTCAAAATCCAGTCGCGTCAAAAGTTAGCTATATAAAACAAACTTCGGCCCACCTTTTTGATCCGATTCCCCGTTTGTGTGCCTGATCTGAATTTCCCTGTCAGTGTAAATGATAATGCATTGCTTAGGACCCTGTATTCTCAAAGCCGACCACTCTCTCCAAACTCATAGACTGCGTCACTCCTACTCGTACTTTCTATCTCCTTCCGGTTGACCATTGAGAAGAAACTTCCGTTGGAATGTTCTTGTCAGAGTAGTACTTCCTAAAAGCATGATGACATTCTCCCCGGTTCTTAGTGATGCTCATACGCGCTGTACAGTCCAATTCATCAATCCCAGCTCTGTCTACTCACTTGACACCTCCATATATGTCTCGTACATGCATGTACCGTGTGTGTATGTTTGCCAACGAATATTAAATTGTTTAGTTAGCACTGGATCATTGTTTAGATCCTCAAATAGTAGGCTCCAAAAGTTGAGATACGGTAGAAATCAAGCGTTGCAATTTCGGACATTTCAGGACTTTCAGTACAGATTCTCCCTACCCTCTTTATCCCCTTCAGCTAACACTCCCAAATGTCACCCCGGTTGACTTGCTTTCTACCTGTTTACTTACAAAAATGCAATGGTGTGTTTCTTGTCCAACCGACAACTCTTATCAAAATTGATCCTTCACCTTTATCCCAGAACTAACGATGAACCAGTTTTTACTACCCTGATGTGCTAACTTTCTCACATATGGATGAATTCCCTCAGTTATGTTCTCTTTGAGACCGACAGACGGTTGATTACTGTTTCAACAGCCTCGAGGTTCTGTTTTTATGAGGCGTTCGATTTTGCTGATCACACGTAACAGGTCTTTCATGTCATAAACAAAGCTCGTTTGTTTAATTGACTAAAAATTCGAGGATAGTCTGTTTAGGGTGCTTTTTTAAAATGGGTGCAACCAAAGGCATTTGAGCGGTTGATTATGCTCCATAACATTGGGCAATCGTGATCGTATTGAGACCGTAGTTCCTCCTAAAATTCATCCTTTTGCATCTGAATCTTATCTAGCCCGCTGTCGTTAAAATCAAATATTTATCAGTATTGCGAAAAACGGTCTGCCTTGCTATCCTCTTAATTTACGCACACCATTCTTCCTCAGAACCATTTCCACGGCACTGCATCAGGAGGAATGATGGTCAGCTGCATTATTGTTGGTACTTTGGTTCAGTTTATCCATAATAAGGATTTAGAAGTTGGCTATCACGTAAACCGCGTGGTTTCATAGGTGCTTTGGTTTCTCACTCTTGCAGACCAAGTTTCAAACGTTTGAGCCTACATTTGACCAATGCGCACAGGTTAAGGTAGTGGGTTTCGTTATCGTTAATTTTGGGTGGTACGTGTAGACGTGGTTCAGGATTTTGGCTCTCATTTATTGTAGAAGAGGTATCATGGGACAAGTAATGTAAAGCATTCGTTTACGATGGCGAAGGGAGGGTCCTTCAAGTTTGGAACCTTATTTTAGTGCGTGTTTCAACTAATCCGCTTTACAACTAGGGCATGGCTTGGTGCGTAATGGCTGCACGCTGCAAATCGAGCTGAATGTTGCTGTTATACGTTACCGTCGACGTTGGTAAGATTACCACGTTTTTTCTTGTCCGTATGGTATATATTTCCACAAATTTGGATGCAGCATCATGGCGAAGGACGAAGGACAAAGGTAAAAATGAAACAATTTGTAGAATTCACAGCACATGCTGGTTCTTCTATTCTCCCTCTTCGCATCACCGGCCATCCATCGGGGTCCTTGATTCCTCTGTGAGGTTGGTACTACCCGGTTGCCAAAACCCAAGTGGACGATTGCCTTAAGGGACCCTACCCTGATCCTTTGATCAAGAAACCTAACCCACATAACAGCAGGACGATCTGAGGGTAACGTATCTAATGGAGACCGGGGACTGATTGTTCAGTCTGTGCACCTTTCGGAAGGGGCTGGACATCCTGGGTGCGCAGTACACTTGTTCACCGCGGACCCCGGTGAGCACACGGCTATGAGCTTGCGCCGCATGTGGTTGGTTTGGAATCAGGCTTTAACGAACTCTATGAATGATCAATCAACTTGGTGGAAGGTGCCGGCCGTTCGCCTTCGTCCTGACACTTAGGCAGGAACACCGCCACGAGAAGGCAGTGTATGGGGCTTCCTGACCGACGGCTATTTGAGACGCCAGTTATGTGGGAGATGCGTTAAGGCCCACTGCCAAATCAGGGTCTGAGACGCCCACTCCCGACAATGCTGAGGCATTTGGAGGCTTTCGCATCGTGTGTGGTGACGCATGAGAGCGCATCAGCATGCCGGAAGCTATCGGTGTTTATGTCTCAACAGAGACGATCAGTTGAATTAGCGGGTATTTACAGTAGCCTTTTCTCCATATCCATGTATTTCACAACGAGATCGCACTTTGGCATGTCACGGCTAACGTGCTTCCATGACCCAGCGAGCTATACAGGATCTCAAATCGAATGTTCAGTCATATCTAGAATGTCAATGAGCAGAGCCCTGGTAAAGTAGTCTCCAGGCTGTGGATGACTTGAGTTGGCAACTCGTTTGGAAAATTAAATAAAGGAGTAATCGGCCCAAGTGAATGAGCCCTCCACTCAGCCAATCCCGGTTACCTTGCGGACGGGTTCTCATTAAAACCAAGGGATTTGATTCAGAACCCTTCGCATGAGCAAAGGATCCGACATTGTAATGGTAACGGACGACTTCTCTAAATAGGTTGAAAAGCTCAGTGCATTGCACGCCAGTTCAGGTGGGTCTGTGCGCCTGAGCCGCTTATCGAACAGATAATGGGGATAGGCTTCTCCAAGTTTTTGCAGACAATTATTAATTCCTGTGTAGTACGAGTGGCCAAAAGACTACGTCACTGTGCGACGCGACACCCTAACTGGACAGGTAGCATAGGTCAGATTGTCCATACCGTATTAAGCTACCTTTGGCGCTGTTCTGCTCAAAACTGTTCATATGCTTAGATTCGGACCATGCATTAGTCTTGATGCGATTTCCGCTATAGTTCAGTAGACATTGGCGGAGATGGTAATCCATGGAACGGCTGTCCGATTCAGCTGTTCACACCAGTTATGAACAGAAGTCATCAGTTATTGAGTGGCGGTGCTGATAAACAGTGGGAGCATATGAGACAGATAACGATCAGTACGCAGCCTTGGAGGTATTCCAATAGTACCAAATTACAGGCAAGTACAGAACGAAAGACCAGAATGAGGCCGCGTTATCCTATTAGCCACCAGATGTCAGCCGACACAAGAACGTGATTGGAAGTCAAGGTTGCTTATATGCAAACTGGGAAACCATGTCGTGAGTTATGCTAACCAGCCAGGCTGAGTAGTCCTGATTCCAGAAGAAAACAATGAACTAAATCGGATGAAATGCACTGAACCTGATGGGCCAATCAAGGCTCGACCCGGACAACAGATGAAATGACAGTCACGGAGGCATAAATGTCCAAGCAAATCAACCTATGCATATATGGTTTCCATTTAATGGAGCGGGATTTTGCACATGTTGACTTCTATTGTTCTTATTTGACCTAATGGAGACGTACAACACCGGTGGGCTTGGCTGACCAGAGAGGAGAAATCAGAACAAAGACCAGACTTCATATAGCATACTATCGGCCCCTTTATCCTTGTTGGGCACTGATGCGTAATTTGTCTGTGGCCTGTAAGACGCAGTGACGCATAAGGACCCTATATCAAGTGATGTTGGGTGAAACACTAAGAATCACCTCGATTAACATGATGACTGAGGCGTTAGGCTCACAGTAGTTCGTCCCGGATTCGCGTCCAAGTTCATGCGTGGTTCTGGTGCACTGTTGGTGGTTCACATTTAAAAAATAACAGCGCAGTGCTTCTATGATTTTTAATTGCTAGTTGGTTGTTCACACTGCATGACGGGTCGTCCGGGAAATCAAATCAAAACTACTGCTGGATTACTTATGTAAACAATCTACTGGATAAAGGGTCGAAATCCTCTGCATGTTCCGATTCACGAATCTCTCCAACCTACGTAGTCAACCAGGCAATGCGAACCGTAGCGACAGGCGGCAGAGAAGTTCAAACATTCATCTAAGGCCATTAGACGGAAGGTATTCCTCTAACCAGGATATCTGGAATATTGTTTATAAACGCATTTGCTGCGAACTTGTTTCTCAGCTACTATGATCTCGCTGTCTTCAATCGCATAGCTTCGGTCGAAGTCAATTCAGCGCTCGTTGACAATTTGCATCCGTTCATTATTGGCGAAATTCTGCACACCGATTTCAAGAAAAGCATCACAGTATTCCAAGTGGAGGCATCGTCGCACAACTGAAGAGATCAAGCTACTCAAGCCAAACGCCACTGCTGTAAGATCAAGGTCCAAGTAGTAAAATAAGCGTTTGATTGTGAGGACATTGTCATCGAATAGGTCAAGGCTAGTGACAAACCAGTAAAATATCAAAGAACAGCCAACCGAATACACGCGCTCACGATGTCTCCTTAGCTGGTGGTAAAACGCTTCCCATATAAACGACCAGCCGAGCGACCGGGACTTCACTAAAATAAACAACCTGAATTGCAATCAACGCAGTCTTTCGAAATTATGAAAAAAGAGGTCGGTTGGAAGACGACAGGTTAATATAAGGTTTCCACAGCATTAACGAATAAGGTGTGCCATGATCCAATAGATCTTTCATAATTCGAGGGTCAGCATTACGTACTAAGGGAATGAGAAAATACGCCTCTCGGGACCGTAAAGCCCATTTGCAGGGTCAACGAGGTAGAGTTAAAAAATAAGCCACTATTTTACTTCATAAAATATTCACTGGTTTTCATGATCGGCGTACGCAGCCTAATGGCTGACCGAGAGAGAGAATATCAAAAACCATCGATGTTTTTCCAACAAGAAAAGCATTTATTGGGCTGATGGGTTGGACAACACAGTTTATTGTTTTACGTTTTGTGGTGGAATTTTACGACACCAATGCGGCTGTATTTAGTGGGGAACGTGGGCGAACTGGGACGATCTTTTACTGCGTGGTGAATTCGAGCGTCCTATGATCGTGCCACAATGCAGATCCCCAAGACCATCGTTTTGTTTTCAAAAATATGGCAGTCCCAAGGAAATACCTTAGTTTTTCATACATATCGTATTTGAAGGAATACATGCCCCCTCTGTTGCCTGACCGGGTAGGCCAATCTGCTGTATTGATCTTTAATTGGGACTTTGGTGTTCACGTCAATAAATTGTGCTGAGCAGAATGGCCAGACATGCACTTTTCTGTATGTAGGTTCGTCCACTTGGGTGCAAGCCAGTGGATTTCAGTCTTATCTCCACGTTTTCTCATCCTTGGGTCACAATAGAATCCAACGCTGATCTGATGTCGGGTGATCCTTGGATCGTGCCGAAACTTTGTACCGTTATGTATGTAACGAGCCCACCAAAACTGATCGACGGTGGTGCACCACCACCTTGAATGCAAGCTGCCTAAACCATGTGATTTAGCACTTGCAAGTTAGTTACGCGACATGGTTAACGTAAAGCCTAAGGCCAACACAGAGATGAGTTGTGTATGACAGCCATCGCAGTATTTGGTGTGACAGTCTAAACTAGGGCTCATTTAAATAGCCTTTTCCAACAGAAATAATCGCGATCAACAGTGCAAGACAGGGTCGTCGCAGTAGGCATGATGAATAAGGTGAACTTTTGTTCCCTTGCTGGTGTGTGACCGCTTCTACTGGAGAAGCGCATGCGATCATGGGCAAAACAATAGATCTCATCGTATTCACTCAGGGACTTGGCAACCAGCCTTCCAGATGGCTTTTTATCATTGCACTTGAATGTTTCCCCAAGGGTTGACCTACTGGGCTTGTAATCCAATCTGTGTGACAGGAAGTGGCACGGAATCTGATCTTAGAGGTGTTCTGATTGACGTTATCGAATGGCTAATCTCAGCAAACCCTAGTGTAAAAAGCTCGCCTTATCGGGCAGTTCTCAAAAGAATTAATTCCATGATGATTGTGATATGTCGGTATTTGGTGAAGTGAACAATCGACTGGTAGGCAGGAGACTTTTCTATTTCGGTCGAAAAATTCTGCGACTTCTGTATTTTAGGAAAATATATCAGTAGGCTTAACAGAAGTGGCTTCCATTGTGTACTCCAAAGTTGACTAATCTGACTGCAAGAATGAAGGCAGAAATTCAGCATTTTCCACTGCAACATTAGGGCAGCCTACAGACTTAGCTCGCTGATTGTTTTTCAAAATTTCCTGGCCAAACGCTGTGTCAGGCGACGGCGGTCAATCACCCGCTAACGTTAAATCGCGAAGTACAGATCTCAGGCGATCCTCCAAGATGGCAACACTTCACTCCATGGACCAGTGACAATGCATAAGTTTCACACGTTGCGGACTAAACTTTTATCTGATCTCCAGATCACCTGATATGGTTTCGACAATGGGTCCCATCAACAGCGAAAAATGGTAGTGTGGAACGCACAATGCGGATTCACCGCCCTCCTTTTAAGTTGGCGTCCCCGTGAATAATCCGCACACACCAGTCATTCTGTTCAGTATAAATTACTAACGCGAACACCAAAGTCCCAATTAAAGATCAATACAGCAGACTGACCTACCCGTAAAACTTCTCCTAGACCCACCTTTTTCATGAATTATGGTACATGCGATTTCAGCTCTATCCTTGTCAGGCAATTTCAGCAGAGCTGATTCATGTTGCTGAAATGCGTGATTGGTTGCAGTTTTCGACTCCGATACAACAGGGAACGAATCATTTGTACGGATCTCGTAGTTAATTGAGCTTTGTAGGATTTATGCTACTGTGATTTGCTGATTATCATTCGGACTAAGCCCTTCATGCGCATGCCCAGGTCATCCTGTCAGCCTTACATGTTGGAGATACCAGACTCGAGTTCCATTCACAATGGCCTGTATTCCCGTCTGAAGCCATCGAGCACTGGTGACTCTGATGACGAAAGTTGAGCAAATTTGACATGATGATTCTGGCTAGCCTGGGCCGGAGATGATGGCGCAGTAATAATGCACATGTCTGAACACGGAGATGCACATTCTCGAACAAAGAGAATTGATGCGCAACCTGACGCTACATCGTTAAGATAGAATGCAACAACCCTAGGGTAGATCAATTTGGATTGTGGCCGAATGACTTCACTTATTCAGTTAAGTACTATTAAGCAGTTACATCGATATCATTCCATTCGAAATATATCGACACCTCGTGACTAAACTGGTTGATATATTTATAATTACGCGTTAGAAATAAAACCATTAGCCAGTCGATCGATGCATTTAGTGTCACTGACATATTGAAATGGGTAGGGCAAATTCCACAGGTAGCGCTCGTTTAGTTAACAACATCTCGTACACGTACGATCAGCGAACAGTGCAATCAACGGATATGTTCGGCATCCTATTCGTGTCGGTATTATTCCCTGAGGTACATACAAATATTTGAAAAAACGCCAGTCATTCATTTTGGTACTTCGCCTTTGTAGTCCAATAAAGAGTTACATTCCATTTAGTAAATCCACATCTAGTCTTGTAATTTAGAGAGTAGGTAGTCGTGATTCTACTTTCAAAGAGCTAGAAAATGAACCATTCCCACAACAATAGAAATAGGCGCGGTCCTCTAATAAATCCGCGACAAGACTGTATTACTAACTGTAATCGGTCCTAAGAGCTCCAACTTCAGGTTGTTCAAAGTTAGACAACCACGATAAATACCCGGTAGCTCGAAATAGTGCCAAAGTTTATTTACAATGCATTCTTATATATATATATATATCACTGAGACGGGGTAGCATTGACGGAATACTTTTGGCTAAGTTAAAGTCGTCAAGTTTTTATTTTTCCGAGCAGCCACTATTCTGGTTACTTGATTGTATTTTAAGGCGATGGTGGAAACCGTGTCGAACTGCATCACGTGGCTTGTTGCGTAGACTCATCACAATATGATATGTTTACCGAAGTAGTACTGTGTGTAGTCCATCGTAAGTTTGTTGTAATGGAAACTGAGCAAATGAAATTTCATATTTAGGTGTTTTGCACCACTACCGATGTAGTATGCGGAAATGACCTTCTCTTAGTCCAAAATGATAAATACTCGAAAAATTTGAAGGGATACGAAATTTTTGTTGTGGGGAGAAGAACACATTCGGAATCAAAGCTGAATTCCTGTGAGAACAGAACAAACAATAATACCTGATTGATTGCTCTTCACTTGGATTTTCAGTGTTATAAATAAACAACTAATTCACTTTTTGTCTTCTCGAAAATGTCTCGGTACTCGGTCAATATTTTTAGACCTTTGTTAAAGGTAATTTTCGCATGTTTCCCCAAATATAGCTTGTGTCCATCAGTCTATTCGCTCTACGAGTGTAGAGCGCACTGGGAAAGCAATCTTCGAACAGAAGTAGGTGATCAGTCTGAAAAACATAAAACAGGAAAACAATTATGGACCGGAACCGGGCAAACGCATCAGCCAGTATTACCACTAAAACGCTCAAACAACCGTGCCGGCCTACACGTTGCATACCACATAAACACATCTTTTTCCAGGACATAACCAGGAGTTAACGGCTTGACATCAGAGTTATTTGGGTCATTTTCACACGAGCTAATGATCAGATGTTCAATTCTCCGGGCCGTTTGAGAGGACCGATTCGTTTCGGAATTAAACCCTTTCACGAAATGGAAACCGGGCTAAATCTTGATCCCTACGGATTGAAGACTGCAGTGACCGTTAAAGAAGCCGCTGATCAGAATGTTAGGACTGTTGGCCGTTGGGTAGCTGTTTGAAAGACAGCCAGTTATCCAATGTGGTCGCAGCAGGAGAACAATAAAGATTTGCGCTTTTTAACTGTCATTTGATTTCACATACCAAAACCATCAGTTGTTCAGTTCGTTATACCACCTCTATGACACCAGCATGTAAGAACGATTTCAGAGAAATGGAGAGCTATAAAACAAACTCAAGCAACTATTGTGATAAGAAGACAAGCGGGTGGTTTTGTCTCCCAACGAAACAAGTTACCACAGTCTCCAATGTATATTATTCTTTTCCAAACTATGCTCCCACAAAATTCATGTTCTGACTACCTGAGCATCCACCATCCTATATGGCACTGTGCTGAACACTCCTGCCTTCGACCTTTCGGGACTCTATCTGGTTGTATAGGTCGGACTGGTCTGAGTGAAGTCTTGAACTACAGATCTCTTCTGGCAGAGTCGCGCTGTCTACCTAAATCCTGAGTCTATTCTGAATCTATTTGTGAATAGCGTGCCCTTGGTTTGTTGCAGTAAGCTTTTGGCAAAGTCGACATTTCTTTGGACAGACGCTTCTGAGGGATTTGTGCCGCAGAGTCGATTACCGTCCCCATTCGTTTCGATCGTATCCTCTTCTGCGTTACGTGTAATACAAGAGTGGCAGTGAAACACTCATCCCATTTGGCACTAGGCATCACGGATGACGACTGACGCCTTCACGTTATGGTCAACCTTAGTTTGAGGCGATATTCCCTTTGATTTTCGTAGTCGTTGGCTTTCAGAAATCGATCTTCTTTTCGTCTTAACACTTAAGGTTGGTGAAAAAATACTTTGCATTGCTGAACAGCATAACCTCTGGGCAAACATACGGCATCTGTACTTGCATCAATCATCTGAGAATTAAACCAGCAACATTTCAGTCATGTTTTTATTCAATTTTAGACGAATTCCTTACATATACTGCACCAGAGACTTTCCCATTCTCAGCAAGACATGAAAATCAGGGCAACATTAATACTAATGATCATTCCGTAAAACCGCTCATGTAGACTGATTTTCTCCAATCAGTGTCGCGAACGGGAATAATTTACCCTTCCAACGGCCTAAAGGTCTATTCACTGCACGCGATTCTAAAATCAACGATGATTGGCTCTTGTGTAATGATTATAGTACACTTTACAGTTGCCGATCTAACAGCCTGCGGAACAAGAGGATTGTCTCTATGCTTACTTTGATACAGGAGTGTTACCACATCTTCGTCGCGCCGGAGAATATTCCAGAGACCATTGTCACAATATCCCTGAAGTCTGCGTGACTTCTTTCCCGAACCTTTGGTTTGAGACAAACTTTACGGAGGTCTATGGACAAAGTACTTCGTGTTCCCAATTTTGCTGGATATCCTAGCAGCCCGCCCAGACGAATGTAAACATTGCAAGCTTCAGCTTTTAAAGCATCCGGGGATGTCATTTTTGTCAATACGTCTAAGTACATCCTTGTGGCTTCATCCATCAAATTCTTAGGTCAATGCTAATGAATGTATACGATTGCTAGAGAGCAGAGTCATTGTTATATATAACTAACAAGAACCACCTCTTTTCACTAGTTTCCCTCGATTCTTGGGTATCGTCAGCCAAAACTGCCGATCTTAAGCCGACCGTTAAGAGACATTGTTAGGTGTCGCTGCGTTTTTAAGAGGGATTTGTGCAGGTTTCTGAAACAAAAATGGCACCAGGAATAGTCCGGAAAGATCTATCGAATGTAACAGGAACCGATGACTACATAGAAACAGTCAGTGCAGAATTACATGTACAACACAACCGGCTTTTTCTCGATGGCTGAAATATGGTGCTAATAATAGTAGTGATTTGCAATCTATCTTACAATAATACACCGTTGACACTTCCTAGAAGGTGGCAACTTCATCATCTGCTCTAGTCATAACCCCTCCGATTTGTGAGCTGGCTTCCAGTAGCGACAACAATTTTCCGTGATAAATTAAATTCCCTGAGGACATCTGTCGGTACATCACTGATATCGCGTGAATAAACTGAACTTATAATTTTGCAGAGATTGCTCTGACCCCTCCAGGTTTTCACCATCTATGTGGCTTTAACAAACTATTAACCTTGCACCAAAGTGTTCTGGCTTTGGTTGCTACCTCACAACACTATGCACTTGAAAGGGAAAAAGATATCGAGAAATAGTGAAAGATTTTGAATGAAAATGTCGTTGACTGAGGTATTTAGCCATATCGCCTATTGTCTTCAAAAGTCGATTGGAAGACCGCCTGGACCCCAACCCGTAGTCTAACAATATACGAGGGTCAGTCCGCTGGTTCGGGATTCTATGCCTTCTTTTCATGTCGCTGATCAGCCATCCCGGCCCATCTCCTAACCAATGCCTGCCTCGCAAAACAACATACAACGAGGTAATCGTTCTATGGGGATGTGCGAAACATATCCGAATCAACTTGATCTATTTGAATGCAGTCCCTCTTATGAATACTTGACCATAGGGTCAACCACCTCACACACAACTTCCAAGCTACTGAAGAAATTGTCCTACCGTGTTCTACATAAACTGCGAAGAGAACATTGTCCCAATACTGAAAGTATTCGCACTTCCTCAGCGACCAACGGACATATTTGTGTCACTTAGCCAGCACCGATCTTACTTCTACTGAATGAACCTGATCCCTGGTTCACAAGTAAATGCCAAGCCACAAATCCCTGAAACTGGTCTACGCCTATCTAGTCATCTGTATGGTCGAAGGCACATCATCCAACATAAGACCGCGGGGTGAACTGCAAGTTTCCATTTAACTAAACCTATCTACTCTATCTAATTCTCCTCCAAGAACGAGTTTTGGCTTCTGGCCAATCCGGTCTTACGGCAGATTCTGACACTTCGACGGTGCTGTCGATGAACTCGTGTGACTGACCGCCTTAACCACAAATACGCAGATTGCAAAGTTGAAATATACTTCGCAGGCACATCCCTCAATTAGAGGCAGCAAGCAGATCGACTAAGTCGAACCCTGCTTTCAAATTAAGAAAGACAGAAATGGTAGGTTTATGAAAAATGTGCCTACCTTCCAAAGTTTGTCACTAAGACAACGGGTGATCAGCATAGCCCAAGCCGGGTCAGAAAGCAGGTTGGCTTTTTCCCGTACACCTTTCGGGAGCAGAAAATATTGTTTGCCGGGTGCTTCGATAAGGTGCTTATCAAATTAATTCCTCCATAATTTTTATATTGTTTTTCTTCTAAATTGACACAATCACCGATTCACAGCATTCTAGGAATTTCTTCCCTTCTCCAGATTGATCCCAGGAGCTTTGTTAGCTTTGATATCAGCACTTCACCACCGTTTTTGAACAAGGACCGATGCACACTATCTGATCCAGACGACTTATTTTTTAGTTGTACCTACTTCACAAATAGCTTTCATTTCCTATAAAGGGTTGGTACAAAGACACAGACCGTAAATTCCATAGCATCCGAAGAGAACTTTGCACCCTGACCGCGACACCTGGTGGTCAAAATGTGCCAATAAGACTGAACCAATTTTTGCATCTGGCAACTGCAAAATGTTCTTGCAGTTCATTCGGGTCACTGGACTGCAAAAAATGATTTAACGAAACGATCAAAAGCCAGTAACCATCTTGTTAAGCAACTTCTCTTAAACCACTCAGCCGCTGAAATCATCGTGTATGGCATGTGCTCTGCTCCATTCAAGTACGCAATGCTTTTCCGAAGCTGTCAGGGAGAACCGCTTGTATTGTTTCTTTCTGGTGTCTGATTCTTGGTCATTATCGACTTGAGCTGTCGCATAATTAGCGTCTCATATTATAAACAGCACTACTAAATGCACTGCCCACATCAAGGGCCATTTGAATGGCTGCGCTACAATTGTGTCATCGTTATTTCGTTGTTTTCTTGTCAGATTTTTGGTTCCATTACGGTCTCCGTTCACTGCTACAGTTGGTCGGAAGTACGGCTGTTTGAAAACCTTACTGGTTCTCACCATGGACTGGGATCAAGTACTGTTGTACTTCAAGGATCTTCTAATCCATCCGGAAGAGGCACTTGTCTTGGCTGATAGGCAGCTCTTAAATGCTCCCCATCGGCCAAGGTCTTCATCCAGGCATTGCTCAGTACCAACATTCGTTCTCTGTTTACGAAAATGTCGGATCTGTCCATCGCACTTCATTCGCCAACCCATGTTTAAACCTGTATCATCCGCATACAAGAAACTTGGCTGAATTTTGATACTGGTGATTCGCTCGTATCAACAGAAAGCTTTAGACTCCATCGGCAGGACAGTTCCGAACAAGGGGGCTGGAAATCTACATAAACTCCTGGTCTAGCAAGTCCGAAGTTGTTTATACATATTTGCTTACCGGAATTGACTGCCTCGTAACACAGTGTCATCCTGAGTTTTTCCGCCCTACCAGCACAATCGTAACGAATTTACACACTGTCTCCTTTTAGCTCGCAACACAACATCACATCTTTTTCCGACTCTTTTCTGGCATTTATTGTTCCTCTTCTTGAGGATAGGCTGCATATTAATGTAGATGATTTCAATCATCCATCTGTGTTTGATTCGACTGACCTATGCGTTTCTTCCACCAGAGGCGACTCCATTTGAGATAGTTATTACCAATCACCCTGATCTCTTGTCCCTTGAGGGCGACCGTTTTTGCAATCGCAACACCAAGAAGCCCCAAACTGTCAATTAGTCCACTATACTGCATCTAGTAGGATGCGCCTGACCGAGGTAGCGTGGCTGTAGAAAATATTGAGTCGAAATCCATGAGAATAATTGGGAATAGTGTATGAAGGGAGGCCCAAAACGTCACACGACTTATGTTCGAGGTGGCACCCCAAGTCCATGCACAACCCAGCGCTATCTGTTTGCCAAAATGGGTTCCACTGTAGCGACCCTGTGATCCCCCAAGCGGTTCGTATGGATGTTGGCGATATTCTACCATTTTGAGACGATCAATGCATCCGAGGTGACCCTGGTGCATGGTTGCCGGTAGATCACTGGGAGCGCACTCATCATTCGTTGGAATTGGTTGTAACCCAGGGGTCTATGAAACCTTACTGTCTAGACAAAATTCCGTGGTAGCCTTGGGTCCAACGGATGTCGTCCGTCTTTGCATGCTGAGCGCTGTCTCTCTAAGGTTTCGCTCAACCTGATTTCGTGTACCTGTTAAGCATTTTGCCTAGCCACTGATGCGTGTTTCAGCTTCGTAGAGCCGCAGGTGAATACTGGATGGTTGGTTGAGACCAAAGAGATAAAAGGCAGCACAAAAGGAGCACTGCAGTCTACCTAATCAAAGGTGCCATCCCTCACATATACCCATGTAATCCTTGGAGGTGTTCTAACCGTGATTGGTGTGATTTTCCTGGTTATTGTTAGTAATATGGTTGTTCTACGTCGAATGTTGTGAAAGCAAAGGATGCTCGCGATTAAAAGTCGATTTTACGCATAATATTTATGCTCCCTAGAAACATTCGCAACAGACCTGGATGAGACGAACATCGTTGTCGGTATGATCAACTGGGACAGCAAATCCGTCTCCGAAATGTCGTTCAGTTTCCATTAATAGGCCACGACAGCCTTTCAAATCACAATTCGCGGTAATCAGGATAAGTCCCGATAGAACTCACCTTTAGTTTCTCGAGAGCTGCAGTTAGTAGGCGCGTACAAGGAGGTAATGTCTGGACTTAGAAAATGACTATTGGGACGTGATATTATATGCATGTTTGGGAAACGCAGTGTGTTCTTTCTGGTGCAGTTTTTCGTCCTATCTTGTGTATTGTGCGAACTGAAGTTAAGTAAACCATTGGGCCCCTTTAAGCAAACTACACCCACGTTCTATTTCTCCCACTATGCTACTTAACTCACGCCAACGTCTGCACACGCATCTTTTTAAACATTTGTTCCGTCGCATCCTCACATTACTAACCCCTGTTTCCCGAAAAAAAAGCATAGTTGGCAAAGTTTTCACATAGACACACGTTTGCTGGGAGATTTTTTACTGCTAAAGACCACCCCAAGTAAGAAGGGGGGTTTTGGGAACCCTAGACGAAGCCCTTGCCTCAGAACGTTTCCATTTAAACCAACGCCACACTGACACAAGGTTTACATTCAGCAAAAGTACGGCGCCACCCGCTCACTTCTTTAACGCGTAAACTGCTTCGAACGTACAAACGTGACACTGTAACAACTGTCACTTACGCTTGAAACAAGTTACATCACATGTGACACCTCAACAAACAGTAAAATTAACTATTGCGACCTGAGTTACGACAACTTTAGCGATGACAGGACGAACAGTTATTGCCATTTGAGTTCTACTCATACGGTGAGGTTGACAACTAAACAACTCCTTGAACAAGAGGAGCCTACGGCCGTATTTTTTTTACGCGTTTTCACTTATCCTCAACAAACAATCTTTTACAGTGCACAGGTCCATGACGCGAGTCCCCAACTGTCCTTCCACCAATCGTTTGGTCCTTTTATGGAACAACAGACCAACAGACCTGGTTGTTAACCACTCTCATCATTTGGGACTGAAGGCACAAATACCAGGTGGTACAACGACAAAGACATTTGGTTTGCCAGATACGCAACAATAACATAGGTTTTTTGACAACACTTAAAACTGCCACGTGACAGACTGGACACTGTAAAGAATAAGACAACATCCCGGCAGGCGAAACCTAGTTTACACACGTAACGTGTCACTCCAACAACCTTTGTGGTTTTTTGGTTCGATAAGAAACGAAAACTTAGTCACACCTAGATGGCTTGGGAGACCACTAAACGGACTATGTCCAGTTGACACACGTGGTGACTTGTGTTTCTCATTTTTTTCATGTCCGAATCAGAGGTGACTTGGAACAAGTTTATGCAGTTTGTTATATTACGATTGTAGGATCCCGTGCGTTGGCTTACTGCCACGCATTCCCTGGGACAAACTCTTTTCTTTCGCCAGTTTTTTGGTTTCTCCACTCATCTGTTCCCACTTGGAAAACTATTTACCCATTTTTTGTAGACAACACACACCTCTGGGGTAAAACAGGCCCAGGGGGGCCACGGGGCACTTGTCTTAGCTGTTTAACACTCCTGCCGCGATAGGTGGATGACGAACAAACATAGATCACGACGTAATGGTTTATCTAAGGGCCACACTTTACTTACTCGACTGCTAACACGCACGTTTTGCCATTTTCTGCTTTGGTTTACCGACTTCGCACAAAGACTTTAGACACTACACCAGCCAGCCCTTGGACAACTTTTGGAACGATTCGGCTATAATCCGTTACCATTAGCACCAACACCTTTACGTATTTTCATACAGCAAACGATTCGATTTCCCTCCATAAAAACTAATCTTTCTAAGAATACGAGAACCTCGAGAACAAAACTCGGGGTTCCCTGAGCAGTTCCACTTTTCTGTCCCTAATGAGAAACTGAAGAACAGAACCTATTGGAGTTCCAACAACACGCATTATGGCGTCTTTAAGCCAAAATTTCCTTGTGAATTTCCGCTTCAAACAGATCGGATTTGTGAACACGGACTGACGCGACCTGTGTCAAGACCATCACAGCTTATGGGAAGGTGGCCTGAACACTGAAGGTTCACGTAAACTTTTGCTGGAAGACATGCTTCCGGCGCAGCGTACAGGACACAGCGTTGCTACTTGCAGGTAGGTGAACCGTCAGTTTCATCGATTGTTTGGTTCACACCTCATTCTTTCCTACCGGTAGCTCGATTGTAATACAACACGCTTGCCCTGGATTACCCGTGGTTTTGACCAGCACTGCTCTTTTCTCTGGTGCACGGTTGACAACCCACCACGATCTGCCGCACGTCCCCCGACCAGTACGACCTGCGTTTTGAGGTTTTCACTGTTGTATTGTTGAAACAGTTTCGTGCTTCAACTTATGTTTGCTATGCATACCGAAGGTAGACTAAGACGTGGTACCAACGAAGCTTGAACAGTTATAGATTTCCAGTAAGTGTGCGTGTTCCGGAATTTGATATGAGAATGGGATCAGAGGGCTTATCGTAGCCTAGACGTTCTTGAATCGCGGGTTTTGAGCGCCTAGCGAAGCACGTGATGGTAGATGTCAGCTCGTTATCGCGCGGCTCGTTACCACACCTGACCTAATGTGATCTTATGTAGTCCTAGGCCACTCCAAATTTCAGAGTCAAGGACGCCGTCCACCCCCTCCCCCTTCCTAACGGGCCCTAGTGGCTATGAGATATGTGCCCTCCATCGTATTCATGTTCCAAGCATGCTAATAAAAATGGATAGCTTGATCTACCAGTACTGCCGGAAGTCTTGTAAGCAGCCTCGGCGTCGGTAGCTGCTAGTGATGTGGTCCTTGTGGGTCTGTTGCTGAGTCGAAGAGGGTGGGTGCGGGGTGGTGTGCCGAGGATTGGCGTGTCTGAGGTTTGTACTAGTAAGGAGCAATCGGCAGGCTTAGCATAAGAGGATTTGCCGTTCCTCGTTTTCTGAATGAAGGGAATGGAAACCAATTCAGCCTCGTAAGTGCCTCTTGTTCGAGAACCGGGGCTTGCACAAGCATTCAAGCTGTGTGATGAAGTTACGATCTCACCCCGCTTTGGAATGCATGAGTTCATGGTCTTATGATAGATCGTGTTCATTCTTACTGTTGCAATCTTTAGGCTGTCAAGATGACACGACAGACAAGTTACGTCTATCAGAGCGATGATTGATTGCTGCGTACGTACCCCTTGGTCTACTGGGATCCATTCAGGGAGTACGCTGTCACACCTCTCACTGGTAATTAGACCAGAGCCGCAACCTAGGGCTACCGGAAAAATGTGGACGAAACCTTGCCAAAGGATTTGATGAAGATGAATTTTGTACAACGCACTTCGATGGCTAGACACTCTGGTGTACGCGCTAAACACACCTGTTGCCCTGTACGAGTCAGCATGCTTATAGTAAATATGGTTAGCATAAAAGGACATGAAAGACAATGAACCGCATCATTTGACGGAATGATTTCTGGTGGGGTTAGGGTGTTAGCTGAAATGGAAAGACAATACAGCAGAAACAGGACTTCTTCCGGAGACACTATAACGAGCACAACCGACATGATTTCTTTATGAATGTGAAAATATTGATTTGGGTTGGAAATAATTTGAGCCTTCGGAGGAATAAGCGTTCATTTACGGTGAGCAATCATTTTTACGAGTGTATTAAGAGTGCTAAATGTTGTGTGAGGTTAAATGGCTCAGGGTTACGTTGTTCGTGGGCTACTGTGTGCCTCAGTCTCTAGGTCCACAATTGGACTTATCAGTCATGGATACACCTCTAGCCTTTGCGCAGTCAGGCTTGGTCGGCAAGTCAGTGAAGTTCCTCCAGGCAGCTAGGCGCCCGGTTATATGAGTTCATGTCCCTCTTCTGAAATACCTCATTATGTCATTGAAACATGACGAAGGGCAGGGCTTTATTTTGTTGGTGGGCCACACCCGCAACGTCACAGTGCTGTCAGCGGAATTATAGCAGTTGGTATTGGGGCCACCTTCCAGGGGAAAGCCCAAAACTACCCGGACACTCCGTCAGCTTTTCCATGGCCGCTTATTCAAATAGGCTGGTCCAATCTTATTCATGGCTCACTACCAAGACAGTGTTCGGTCATGTTTACTAGAGAAAGCACCCATTCGCTATACGAAACCTGGACTCTCCAGTTCCTACAGCACGTTGAACAGACGGTGAAAACTGACCTCATTCGAGACTTAGACTTATTACAATAGCACGGAAAAAGGTTGCAAAATAAGTGTATGAACTTTGAATTACTCCGTGTTCCTGTCTTCCGGTTGAACTAAATTTCAATCCCACATTAGAATTATTTGGGTGGCCCGGTCTTCTTGTTTAAACTTCGTTTATTCCATCCTAATGGAACAGTTCAACCAACAGGTTTTTATTTGCATATTTATAACCATGTGGAGCAGTCTCCCTGAAGAACCGATTGATGAACCTCCTGCCTGCGCTGTCACCTTTGTCTAGTAGTTGCCCCCTATCCTAGCCGCTAATTTATACATTTTTGGTAAACGCAAATGTTAATGAATCTTTTCAACTCGAGTAATCAAGCTTATTTTATTCTTTTCTTTAAAAAAGCGAAAAGAAAAACGAAATTTTTACCACTAACCGGTATTCTAGACATTTAGTCTAGCCATTCTTTAAGTTTTGTTATCCGTACTTTAGTGCTTATTCATACTTCAAAAATATTTGAATGTGCTTCGCCATTGTTATTCAAATCTCTGGATGTTTGTAGTTCCGTATTTTCCTGCGGAGCCATTCTGCTAATGTCCTATCTCTAGGATACTGCAGTCATAATTTCAGCGCACCCGAGCCAAATGGAAACCAAATTCAAAACCCTGGGGACAATTGTGCGTAATGGATCGGGCCAGTAGGCCCCTGTTATTTACCTTATTTCACTTTTTTTGCTTGCCGCACACCACTTATGGAATTTGCTCTTGTTTCATCTTCATGGCTGCCTGCTAGCTGTCTTGGTACTACCCATTTCTACAGTAATCTTGGTTTGTTGATAACTTCTTAGATGGGCTGCTGATTTGGTGAGTCCTGGCTTTGAGAAAACACAAGTTGGCGAACAAGCTCGTTTTCAGTGATTTGATTTCAATGATTCGCCATTACATCACTATATATCTTGACAAAAATTTTCACTATAGGAAGGATTGGATCAGTCAGATACAAATATGGGTGGGGAAGGGAGTGGTGGTGTTACATGCATAACCTGAATACACAAGAATGTGTTGTGTTAATTGTTTTGTTGTCTAGGGTTTGCATTGGGACGGAGGGTGGGCCAGGGGAGTTGAAGCGCAACCACAAATTGTTTTTGAGAACAAAGCGGAGGATTGTGAAGACGGATTGCGACAGCTTCCGTAGTGCTCAAGAGGCGACACTTTGCCAACCTGGATTGTTGACCTCTGACCTTATACAGGGTCCGGAAAGCTTGCGTCACATTCGCGGTGTAGTTAGTCTGTGCTGGATGTGGCTTTCTGGGACAAAATCTAAACCGTTACTTTTCGTTGTTCTCTTACTGCCACGCTTAATTTTCATGTGCGTTTCACGGTATATCTGATAACCGCAATTAAAACAAGAAGACCCTTTCAACGAAGCTACCCACTTTCAGCACCCATAACCAAGATTGTGATGCTGCTAAATCGAGTCCGTTTTCAACATGCACTGTATGGACAGCGAACGAACCAGTTATCCCCAAGTTGTCTAACCTGTACCTTTCAACTTTACAATCGAGGATTCGCTTCATTCAATTCCAGAGGTAAATCTACTTGGAAAAGTGGTATGCTCGATACTGAAGTATAGGATTCCGCCGTAGTAAAATATGAAAGTAGAAATCCGGTTATTAACCATCACAACGAACTGAACAGCTGACGACAATTCCCTGTGGCAAGCCCGCGAGGATATCGGGTGACACATCCCAAGAGGAGCTTCAAGCAAAAGGTGGATTGATCTGAGCGTATAAAACAATAATATTTAACAACAGCCATGCGCCAAACAGTTACGAGTTTCAGTAGACACGCCAGAACACTATACAGCCAAATCCATCAAAAGTTGAGAACAACACAATGTGGCGAACAAGCTTGTTTTCAGCTTGTTCGCCATGTTGTGTTGTTCTCAATGTGTTCTGTGGGATTTTTCAAGCGTTTAAAGCAAACCATCAAAAGTTCTTTAACAGCATCCAGTTTGGCGACAATAGGTAACACGGCGAGAAAAGAAAGAAGTTCTCTAATGTCAAAAATTGATTGAACACAAATTTTTATGGACATTTTCGATGAAATGTCCCCGCCACTCCAATACTCAGCATGGTGGTTGCCATTATGACCAGAAAAAAATTGCGCGACAGGCTGATAAAGTAATTTTAAAAGAAGGGTAGAGGTTTCCGAATATCCAATTTGGAAGTATGAATTAGCTGAAAGTTCATGCAAAACCTTGTCACTCTCATAGAAACAGACAAATAACACGATGTCATAGAATTCAGCGTGTGAAAGAGGGGCATACCGTAAGACTCAGGAAAGAGGGCATGCAAATACGGAGTAAACTAACGTTCGCAAATTTGGCATGAACGAAGTTTTTAAAATCATTCCTGATCATATATCGCTCTCCAGTATCTCTTCGACCGCACAGCGGCACAAAGGTCGCTCACTTATGACTCCCCCTTTTCATTGGACTGCTAAGTTACCGGTGTTCATATGACTTACAGCAATACGTCTGCTGTCTGGTGTCCTTTGTGGAATAGGTGGGGTGGTAGCAATGCGCCCAATCAACACGGCCTACGAATCTGGAAACTAATCGCCAGCCGCCAGTGGGCTCAGATTGAGAAAATCCTTGCGTGGATTGCCTTTGCTGTGTGTGCATATACCCTTCGAATCAAGTCACTGGCCTCCAGGTAGCAGCTTTTAAGATCCCCATAATTCCCCGAGGCTGCAGAAATTAGGTCAAATAACTTAAATTTTCGCTTATTCTATAGCCATTTTTGTCTAGCTGGCGACGTTGATCGGTATTCCTCCACGTATCTTCACCACAGTATGCCATCAAGGGAGCTCATCTTCATCAAAAGCTGTTGGTTGTTACCTCGTTCACCATCGGCTGCAGGGAACTCGCTGCTGCCCTTAACCAGGAATAAACTGTAGGGCACCAATGCTAGTTCGTCTTTCGCGTCTCATTCCATAGGCAAAATCTGACCGTTGCCAAGGTTCCGCCCAGTATACTTCGTATGCAAATATCTTTTCCCCAGTGGGCTCCAAGACCAGCCACCACACTGATCTTTTCACGGGTTCCTGGATTTACCTGGTGGAATGCACTCTGGTCCTAGTCCTGGTTGAGACCCTGGCCATGACAAACTTTGGTAACAGCGGAATGCTGCTCTTTTCTCAGAAATGAACCCCCCGGCTGGACGCTGAAAGTCCTACTGACCAAGTGGTTCGATGCCCAAAATATCCTTCCCGGTTTTGCTACAGTTGAAGGTGTTTGTTCTGGAGACTTTAGAGAAAATGGAATCCTTAGATTACTTTAACATAGTTGCATGAAAGTTACCTTTCACAAGGCTGATAATTGCTCAAAAATTGTAAAATCAGGCAACCTCACGACTTGTCTGTTCATAGTAATCACTTGGGCAAACTTACCTACCAAAATATCGATCTTTGCCGTCACACGGCTGTTCATTCCCCCGTCACCATAGTTACGATGACCAGAGTTCTGAGAGAGATTCTACTTTAGAATCTCGTTACCGTGGTCTCTTACTTTAACGGCTTCAGTCGGCCATCTTGACTCAAGTTCATTTCCACCCGCCGAATCAAGCGAGAATGATCAAAATGGCATCTGGCCGGTCAACACGACTATTTCGTTTACTTATCAATGTAAAGCGATTTGTATTGGTCGACTCAAATCAAAGCTCATTTGCCGGTTGTCTCAGTCTAACGAGCTTATTGTCTCACATTTGCTCTTCATGCCAAACGCCGCCCCCTTCGTCTCTCAGCATGTCATAAAAAACCAGACCACTTTCAAAGAGTCCGGGAACCAGGGCTCTTGGGTGACTCGACATTTGTCCTCTGGCTGGCAGTCATTTAATTTCAAGCCGGCTCATTTTTAGTTAATGTCGGTGAACTTTCCCAATCAATTCTGTTCTCCTGGGTATAACCGCGCTTTACTTTTTCATGAGTCATAACGCCGAAGTAAAGTGGCGTTGAACACTTGGCATCCGCAAGTAACTTTTCCTTACAGATTCTGAACAGGAATATTTGGCGACGAGTATAGTTTGCTTGAAACAGATGAATCCGCTCGCTGTTAACATGCGTTTAAATCTGAATGGATAAACTGCGGGAAGAAATGTGCTTCAGAACTTTGTCAGTCTAATCCAGTCTCCTGAGGTGGGCCACCTCATATCGGCCATGTTCAAGTACGAAACCGGTCCTACTTATGAACTTTAAGTTTTGCAGCCACTGATAAAAACGATTCGGGAATGGGTCATGGTAGAAATATTTTTTGGGACCTTGTACAAAATAAGTTTACCTTGAGGCAGGACACCGATATATTGGAGGGTTAATTGAGGTTCATCGGTCAGTTATGTGGTTACTCCTGTGATTATCAGCATGACCATGACAATCCCGTTGAGTCGATTCTTAATTCCCGTTTGTGGTCAAAATTTGCTCAAGGTAACTGGTTTCATTTCAGTACGAGTCGTGTCGTCTTCGTTCAGAAGCAACGGCTTGCTTAGTTCACCTCAAATCATTGAGTCTACTAATTTATTGTTGTGCTGATTTTCAGTAACATTCGGTTATGTCAGTGTGTATGAGGTAGCATTTAAGTTCTCATGGCCTTGCCTTCAAGTGCGCAAACCCTATAGTTAGTTTGTGCGCACATAAACCCGTTCTGGATATCACAACGAATACCAGGAACAAGATTAAACTTCAAGTTACCAAATTAGCTCAATTGTGAGCATTCTTCCGGCTCCAATTTTGGATTAGGTGCCGTGCATTCGATGTCATTCCACTTTGTACTGATTTTACTCAATAGCTCAGTCTTGTGCAGACCCAAACAATTTTAGTAGGGCTGGTACGTGCGGAAATACCAGTGATTAACTGATTAAAGTCAGTTCTCATAAACCTCGTGTCTCATTCCAACCTATTATGGTTTAGCTTTAAGGCTAAGGTACTTTGATGAAAATTACGTCACCCAGTAATGAACAGTAGAACGCTGAGGAGACCCAATGTCAGAGGTTGAGAATGATCAAAAACGATAGGACATGAGTGAGAGACGATCGTAAGAGGAAGATTAATGACCGAACGAGTGCAATAATGACCAGTTTGCTAAACTCGTTCTTGATCCTAAATAACGGAAGTCCCACTTACACCTGCTATACATCCAAAGAACTCCACAAACAATCAAGGTTGATCTAACGGACACGTAAAGCATGCTTAAATTCCTCATCCGGCGGTGAGGCAAACATCAATGATCGTTAGCGTTTACGTTGTCCCATAAGACGTCAATTCCCAACCCCACAGAACCGTTCGCACAATGCACCATTGAGTTTCTCCCATGGTTCTTGAGATCATCGGATGCCAATGCAAATACAAATACCTAGACTGATTTAGAGTAGGGACGAAAACAGGGTAGATAGACTCTTGTTGAAATCACTGATCTAGAGTCCACCATGAATAAGGAACGAGACCCATATGATAAAAAAATTACCTGTTGAATATATTGTTCCAGTACCACAACTATTCCATGACTAGCAAATTACAACATTGATCGCGACACCTTTCCCACGAACAGCCTACTGGTTGAGGGAGATTGGTGCCCAACGTCGCCCGAAGGTTTAGTACAACTGTTCAGAGGCACATTTGATTAATTTGATTTTAGTTGCAGCAAAATTTGGCAGGAATAGATGAATCCGTGAGGAAGACTGGTGCCAAAAGCGGAGAATTTTCGTGAAGGGAAGCAATGCAGCGAGAATGTGAAACTACGAATGAAGGTTCTGGAAAAACAAGAAAACCTGTAGGGGGGTGATGCACCGAAGCGCCCCTTGAAAAACCCTTCAGTTTTTTTTCTCATCGGTATGCTTCGCATAAGGATGAAGGATCGAAATTTCCCTGGAAGCACACGACCGGTTTTGTTTCGGGGTCCCGATTACCCGGTTGACGCCAATACTCACTCTCAACATCCAGATAACATTTACTAGTGCGGTAATTCAACATCGGTAGGGTGGCTCATCAGACACTATTTCTTAATGCGTTTCCGCTGTTCATCATCAACCAGGACTGTTGTGCATGCCATGATGCTGTAATGATGAGTGCCAATGACATGGACCATACACTGGTAAGCGGTCGCCGTTGACCTCTCCTTTTAAACTTCAATACAATTCTCCTATAACACCAACTAATCACCTCAAACCATCATCCAACTATTAGCTGTCTCACTGAACTGCATTCAAGCAAGCAGTTGAAAAACCATGTGATTCTTAATTTGACTCACCATCCATTCACGCTCCTAAGGGTTCAAGTGAGATTCTAGTGAGAACCCTTCAGTTCTTTTAACATGTATCAATTTTCCCACAAATCACTGACCTAGAACTGCACTTTTCTCATTACATACACTTTCTTTGATTACGTCAGCTCC
>LUCM01003490.1:245573-324706 GCA_008360955.1 Fasciolopsis buskii | reverse complement strand
CTCTACTCTACTCCACTCGAATCATGAATTCGTTTTTCACTCACGCAATAGACATCAATCGAAAGTGAGTCCACTGTCAGAGCCAAACACGCCTGTTGGCCAGCCTGCATTAAAGTACGCACGTTGAAGGAACCCAGATGCAGGGGCTGACGAGACTTGAGAAAATGTGAGCTAGCAGACTGAAAATCACCTACTACAGTGCTTGAAAATAAACCGTTGAGAGTATCGGGCGTGTTATCAATGGAGATACTGTGGGTAGGCACACTGGGCAAAGATATTCGGTAGGAGACAGAAGAGACAGGTTGAATAAAAGAGAGGGAACTCTGAGCAGTAGCATATATATTAGTACCCACCCCCGCTGCGTTCGATGCAATGGACAGCGCGGTCCTGTTTATTCTGCACGACGACCGATGCAGTATGGAATTATTTGTAGGCGTGCAACTCGTGGAGAATAATGGATATGTACTGCTAGGGAGTCCAGCCGCTAAGCAGAAGAACGATTAAGGTTCTCAGCCGAATGCTTTGTTTTTAACTAGTACGTAACCGCAAAGTAGCGGGATGTGGCTGAGCCGAAGCCCATTTGCTTGGACCATTTATTCGTATGTTGGCTACACCAGCCTTCTAATCTTTTCCCACCTGTGTCCGTCCACTCGCTATTCTCCTTGGATATTCACATTTTTCAAGACACATGTAACCTTGGAGAAAAGGCAGCGGTGAGATAGGCTTGCTTTGCTGTTTGAAGCTGAACGATGTTGATGATTATTCGTTCACCTAATCTTTCGGGTAAGCTGGCAGCTTAAATCAACTTCCAATCTGGTCAGCCTGGAGACTACTTCGTCCTGTCTCCTGATTTATCTTCTGTTTGAAATAGTCCATTTTACTTCGTGTCCTCGGATAGCACTTTTGGTTTTGAATTCTCTCTGATGCCCGCCTGACGTCCGATTATTTACCGGAGTTCGAGTGAATGTTTCAGTAGTATTATCAGTTTTCTGTTGTCACTCAGAATTTATGCTTCTTTGGTCTGATAAGCAGAATCTTTGGTCGTTTTAACCTGGGTCTGTTCATGGGGTTACCATTACTTTAGGCGAAATTTTAATTGGGACTTCGAGGTTAGGCTTGCGGTACAGGTTCACGAAACTCACTCCTTCGCGCAAAGAATGAATTTGAATGAACTAGTATGGCTTGCACGTGTTGTGCGTACGCGCGGATCGACTGTTTCGCTGGGGATTGTTCTTCAGGGCAGTTATTAATTGCTGGAATATGTGTAATCCGCCAATCCACATTCCACAGGGAAGCTTATAAGGTCGGTAGCCAGAGGATTACTCCAAGCCGTAGGAGTTAGGCAGTCGAATTTTGATGTATGCTATCGTTTCACTGGACATATTTGGTGACGTAATTCCATTAGAATGCTTTCTTCATCCACGGGGTTTTTCCTTATTGCCTTGTGTTTCTTCGCCTAGTGTTCCCTTTTCCTTCCGTTTTTATTACCCGGTGGTGCCAAGCACCAGGTCAATCAGAGGAAACGTGAGATCATTGGTTGTCATAAGTCAGTTGATCTGAGGTCTAGTCGATGGTTTTTCATGTCTTATTTTCAGTTTACCAAGAATCTGATTTCATTAACTATGTGGACTGATGAAGAAATCTGTCGCATACTGGAGATCTTTCCTGAGGCTTTGGAGTCTGATGTCCTTGTCCCGCGCCCCTATGAACGTCCTGCGGTAAGTGCCAAAGCTGTCAACTATTTTTACTGAACAGCTTCGCGGTAAGACCTCCAGCACCAAATCGGACTTAGACAAGAAGGATTCAACTGAGCAGAAACATCTCAGGAGCACTTCTCTGGTTGATCCCATTTGGGAAACCTTAGATCCCACACCAGACATCCGTGCTTTGTTCACACAGTTCGACGCGGAGTATTTTTATGGCAAGCTTACATCCGTCGAAGTTCGTTGGAGCCCAAGGATGACTTTGTGCGCAGGTTTATGTTGTTACGAGGGGCGAGGTGGATTATGTTCCATTCGATTAAGTGAACCCCTGTTGAAGCTGCGTCCTAGAAGTGATTTGATCGAGACACTACTGGTTAGTCGTAGTGCCTAATCATCGAATTTCTTTAAATCAACAATAGCATGAGATGATCCACGCATTTCTGTTTGTCACACAGAAAGACAGGGTGAGTTACAGCTGTTGATTTTCAGTTACTGTCTTAAAGGACAGGGAAAGCCACGGGCCCAACTTTCATGCGCATATGAAACGGATCAATTCAGCAGCAGGGACGAACATAACGGTAAGCATCTTGGAGTCAAAGGATTCTACACATCGTTTTGTCTTACAAGCTGTTTTTTCCTTCTACGCGGTCGCGTTAACAAAGTAATTGGTTTACTGAGTTGATCGTCACTCGAGTAAAGTCTAAACCCATGCGTGTATGCCACCCACGTGTCAGTACTGTGCGCGCTTTTCTGGATGAATTACAAGGTGAATTACGCAGACGTAGATTATGTTGTTTACCTGTTCCACGTGAACCCATGGCATATGCTGCAGTGAACTTCATACTTCTACTGTGTACATGATTTTTCTATGGATAGTCGCATTTATGGATATTTTCAACATTTTTCACTGTGATTTTTCCCATGTTAGAAATACTTGAAAAGTGCTTCACTGCTGCGTGTCGATCGTCAGAAGGCCCCATTTTCACCTTGTACGTTGCGTTTAGCAGCTTAGCAAGTCATGACGACATTTTTTTATGATTTGCTTCACCAAGTTGTTTGTGCGACGTCATTTGGCCATAGCAATGAAATTACTTTATCATCCGCTGTTTTATCATATTTTTCTACTCAAAGGTAGCCTTTCTACGGATTAAAGCGCACACGCAGTTTTTCATTGTTATGGGAAATTTTTTTCTCCCTAGTCGCTCGAGCATGCAGGCAGACAACATTCAGTTGTATTGTTCTGAAATCAATGACTTCTGTAGTTGTGACCAGTAAAAACAAAGTGGATATCTGAAAATGAACTGCTTTTTATCCAACTTATTGAACTCAGATTAGTAAAACGTGAGTGAAAAACCATCGACATTTGCATATGTTGGGCAGTTCGATTTTTCAGAACATGGTGTGGAGAAAAGAATCATGTCCCATGGTCATAGTTTCCAGTACTCGAAGCGGGGCGGGAAGGGGACAGATTGGAAGTCTCATTTGGTCAGGTGTGATAACCTACAGGGCGACAGCCAGTTGCAATATACCACTTATACTGTTTCAGATAAGACAAGCGAAGGAAGAATACTGGCGGTTTTGTTGTTGTTTACGTCAATTATAAATGACCTGTCAGATTTAGGGTCATCCCCTTTGATGGTATTAGTTGCCTCCCTGCTAAGTGTCACCCGGATCTTCCTTTTACGGGAATTCTGATAAACACTTATTTTTTGCCTTTCACTTGCATATATTTGGGCAAAATTGTCGGCGTTTTCAGCGGTTCACTAACCTGCTTACTTTTGGTTTACATAACCTCTATCTTGCCCGGTGAAAGGAAATTCTACCGCATGGTGTTGTGTGGGGTTTTCGGGCCCCGAGGTTGCTGCCTACTCCGAAAACTCTCAGAATTACTCTTTTATGGCCGTGTATCTTACTGCGACCACATGTTTTCCTGTTATTTGTCACCCTTTTCTTGCAGTTTCTCATTCTAGTCGCGTAGTTTCTCATCCATGTATGACGATCCTCCACATTTGGCATCTATTCTGTTCACATTTTCACCCGTTCCCCATTGAGTGTCATGTTAAATTAACTTGTCTGTTCTTCTTGATGTATCATATTCGATGTTCATCACAAAGGTATGCATTTTCTCTACATGAATCCTCTACCGAAGTGGGATTGAAACTGAATAGACAATACTTCACATTAACAAACTCTACTGGACAGAGTAATCGCCGACTGATTCAAATCCATGAAGTAAAGCTACCTGACACTTAACAGATGGTTAAAAAAAGTTGTTCGTGTATTAGATGATTCAAAGCTTGACACATCTGACCCACGGTAATATAGAACCTGCGGTGCGGTTTCCAGTTTGCACCAGTTTTGGTGTAGCTGGTTCGATGGTCGCACCGTACATTTCTGTCTGTCCTTTTGCTTAATAAAACCGTGCCTAAACACTTTCTCTCATAGGTCTTTCACACGTTCCATCGAGAGGTGGAGAACTACCAAAAGCATTGGTGGCGTTGCACGGGTGTATGTCGTAACCGGCCACCTTTCTTCGGTTATGTGAAACGCGCCATGAATCGTGCACCCGGTCCTAATGATACCTGGTGGGATCAGCATCAAGCTTTATGCCAAGGTAATGTCTCATGTTGATATGGAATTTCTGTCCCTGATTTACAATCTGACCATCATTTCCGGGTCCATCTCACATTGCCTGAATCTTTGTTTTCGGGGAAGAAACCACTTTTATTTCTTGATGATGCGGCAAGCACCATATAGATAAGAACGGCTTAGTGGAAAATATACTCGAAGGGAGGACTGATAACCAACACTGTCTGCCTCTGTCGATCGTTATACGATACATTTTATTCTTCCCGAAGGTGTATTAGTCTAAACCCTTTACTTAGATATGCCGGCTTTCCACCCAAGTTGAGGATCAAAAAGTTATGTTAATTGTTTTTTAAGGAGTTTGTATTTTCCAGTTGTTGATTGGTGAACAACTTGGTTACCAAAATACGAACTCATTCTTATCTTAAGCGAGAACGCAATTTTTCCGACAAGTACGTTTCTTCACACTGTCTACCATTTACTTGGGTTTCGGTAGTGGGCGGATAGGTTCATTGCAAACTCCAAATGGACTCTGCATATTTAGTCGACCGAATATTTTTCGCTATTTTTTTTTATCGCTGCTACTGTCTGTCCTACTAATTGAGTCACATGGGCACTCGTATGCTACGCATTGGCAATTTGCCTTCCGTCGGGTGTTGTTGCACAACCCCTGTGATGTGCTTTGCCTTTTGTTGACAGGTACCTTTGTCAAAATAAAGGAACCCGAAAAAATATCCTCATCAAAAAATGCAAAGGTTTGTATGAACAATCAGGCTACTACCAACCAGCCATCGAGTTCCAAGGCAATGATCAGAAAACAAAAGCGCTCGCGGGAAAATTCGAGTGAGTTTATTGAAGCGAATGTCTGTCTGGCAAGTGACGCTGGGACCTGAGCTGCTTGTTCATTGTGGCTCTTCTCCCTCAAACCGAAAGCAAAGTTGACTTTTGCTAAGACGTTTTTGTTATTCAAGGTTTGACAAAAAGTTTTATACTTCTTGACCGTTAGACTAAATCAAGTGAGCCTAGTGTTTGGAAGATCCTCCCGCTAAATGGCCAAGTTTTGAACTTGGTAGTGTTCTCGCATTCCAAATTCTTCGTTTGCGTGATTTTTCAATAATAACTTTCTGTTTCTTTGACCATTGTTTTTTTCGTTTTTCACGTTCTCCAGTGAATGTTGTTGGGAAGTAGCGACCGAAATGGATGCACATTGGTGCTGTGCAAGCGCGAAAGATTATGTGCTTGAGGTTGATTTCAAACTGGCCTGGTGATGTCATGAGTCTTGTGGTCTTAGGGGACTGTGAATGTTTGCGCTCACTGTCCAAATATTGTCTCACAGAATTACGGAATGTAATCAGTCAATTCCTATCACCGACCCCGTTATCAGCCACATCAAGCGCATCCACAAAGTAGGTCTCCAAATTCGAGGACTTAATTGAATCACTCTCGTAGCAAATTGCTAGCAAAGTGAAAATCTGGTAACTGTACTTTTAAGATTTCATTCCGACCTAGTCGGTCGCATGGTAATCTAACTTTGAATGTTCATAATGAAGGACAGCGTAGTAAGTTATCTTCCATACCTAACCCTGTTAAAAAAACTGATCGTTTTATTAGGGGCCGCAAACTCTCATCCTAGGGAAAGCAATTGGACGTCAAACTCCTAGAGCAGTTCTACTGTTATCCCGTATTTGACTGCAAACACCTAATTCTGATAAAAGTGCGAAAAATCTGCGGGCATTTACTTTGTTACATACCTATGACATAGTCCTATGCTAAGGTCATATTCCGTAACCTCAAAGGCCCACAGCACTAGCAAGGCCGATAAACCATGACCCTGCAACTTTGACTCTTACAGAACTGCATGCAGTTTTTGTTGGGCTTAGGTTTGCTCTGAAAAAGTCATTCATTAAAACGGTGGACCACGGTCAGTAATTATGTAAAAAAGATAGTGATTTATAAGTACTGTATCATTGTCGTTGATGTTCAGGAAGCCTAGCGGTTAACATTCGTTCATCTCCGGTTTGCAGTTCAGTCGGGCCCCGACAGACAGACGTTGCTGATGATTTTTATCAAGGATAAAATAGTACAGAAAGAAGATAACCATTGTGGGAAGTTAACGTTTCGCATTACTCTGTTAAACCGCTCAAGCAAAACAGCCCGAGAGGTATATAATATTTGCTTATCAACTGGAGTGAATAGACATAAATACTGGAATCTGTTTGACAAAGATTCAATGTTAGCTCCAAGGTGGATACAGTCTGTATTAGTAGCTTCTATACACGAAGTACTGGGTTGCGTAACCTGATTAGGACAGTTTTGATGAACGCTGACATCTTCCGGTTGCCATTATGTGGCATACGTTTTGAAGGCTAAAATGTGTAGTTGCTGCCACGTGTTTCACAGTTGATGACCCCAGGTTTCAACTAGGATAACTATCCGTTGTATTTTGTGGCATCGATTTAGCCGGATGTTCGGTCTGTTCTGCCGAGTTAATTTTCATCTAAATCGCAGGTAAACTGGTATAGAAGACACGACAGGCTACAAAATTCATTTTGGTTCAGAATAACCCGTTGGATGGCTTGCAGAATGCGGAGCTTGGAAACTAGAAATGTGCGATTGATGATTGGCCCGAGTTTGTGACACTTCATTGAGAAGGTACTCCCTTCTGATGACCAGTTAGATGAGAATATGGATTGGCCTCCCCACGTTGAGGTTGCTCGGGAGCTTTCTGTTTTCGATCACCGATTTCTCCGAAGCATTGATGGAGTCTGGTAGAAACATCGGGTGAGCTATGACGAGGTGCGCTATCGTGTGCTGGGGGAAGACAGTCGTCCGCTGACTGAGGTAATTGCCCTATATTACCCTCGGTAGCTCGGGCAGGTATTGTGATGCCTGCTCATCTTCTATCTTCTGGTGCTCTTTTTACAATTGCTGGGCAAGGCTGGAGGTAGCGGTGCGGCGGTCAGGCTATTACTTGGCATAGGAGTATGGAAAAGTCAGCTTCAGTTTTGGCATCGGTTGGCACTTCACGCTTTCCTGCTTGGGGTACAAGAGGTGAGGATCGTTGTTGGTTGGAGACGTAGGGAAACATGGCTTCAAATTGAGGTCAGTGATACTAACGTTGTGTGGCCTATCTGTGGAACTCGTACCCCGTAAAAATACGGAAAAACAGGAAAAAAAAATCACAGAATGTGTTCGGTAGAAATACAAAATAACCAGCTTTTCATCTTATGGCATATTATTCTCTTTTCATGTGTCCTTAATCTGTTTAATTTATTTACATTTTGCATTGAGACCATGCTTATTTTCAAGCCGGTGTGGAATATATATATATATATATATATCTAAATTATAAGTAGCATCTGGATGAGTGATCAAAATTTACCCGGGAGCACACGACCGGTGCTTTGCACATTCAAAGTTCAAAGTGCTGTTGCAGGACTGGACGACACTAGTGCCGAACTTGGTATTTGATGGAGAGGAAATAACAATGGTGGACCGTTTCACTTACCTTGGTAGCTGCGTATCTAACGATGGTAGCTCGGGATTGGAGGTAAGTATGCGTATATCCAAGGCTCGGGCAGCTTACGCTAGACTGAAGCACTTGTGGCGTCGGCCTGATATTTCACTGAAGTTGAAAGGTCGTGTGTACTGTGCCGCAGTGCGTTCAGTTCTGTTGTACGGTTGCGGGACGTGGAGTATGCGTGTGGGCGATGTTCGTCGGTTGGAGGTTTTCGACAACCGATGTTTACGTAGTATGGCTAGGATTGGATGGAGTGACCGAGTGAGTAATGTGGAAGTCAGGAATCTAATACTAGCTGCCGGTTCTCAGAACACCTTGTCTAAGTGTTTGAAACATAGTAGACTACGCTGGTTGGATCACATGTTGTGTATGGCGAACACTCACCTACCATGCTGTGCTCTATTTTGTGTTCCTCCTAAGGAATGGAAGGAGCCATTTGAAGGTCAACAGATGACGTGGCAACATGGAATGAGGAGATGCACGGCAAACTTAAATATAGTAGGTGTCTCATGTCTTCGTGGTTGGGGTTCGAAAAAATCTATCAACAAAAGGACTGGAGACACTGAAGAATATGGTAGTGAACCATGAACAGTGACAATCGTGTTGTCATTTTCCATCGAATCAGAATGGTTGACAGAATGCTTTTGTACAGTTAGACTGTGTTCCGTGTGTTGGCTGCAGCAGCGTCTTATCTTGTCCCTGTTCCCCTTGGATATTCACTCTCCCTATAGAAACATGTGACTGGAGAAAAGGCAGCGGTCAGTGAGGCTTTCCTAGCTGTTTCACGCTGAACGATGATGATTATAATGCTTTCGGTGCACTAGGTGTTGCCACTTATGCTGCCACTGTTGCATGGGAGCCTTTGCTACTACGAACGAAAGTAGCGAGTGCGTCATTAAACTCGTCCTTCAACGTGTCGGTGCTGCCGTCTTTTGAACCATATATCGAGCAAATTGTGCCTAATGCAGCTGTCGTTTGGAACGCCAACTGACCACCGGAGTTTTGGTTCACATAAGCGACTACTAACTGGGATCAAATCTGAATGACCACCTCAGCCTTATCGGGCAAGACTATTCCTACAGCTCCCTGATCCCCAGAGCGAACTGTTTTGTCTCCTGATATCCATGGGAAATATCCTTAGGAGATATTAGGCGCTGTTAGCTGAATTACACCATTCGAATCCCGAGTTCGTGTTTCACTGGCGTAGCAGACATCAATCGCCAGTGCGTCCATTATAAGCGCTAAACATTCCCATTGGTCAGCCTGCATGACAGTGCGCAGTTTGAGGGAACCATTGCATTGGGGGGCATTCTGGATAGATAGAAGGAAAATGGTGAAGTTTGGAGGTAGAATTCGGAGGTTAACAGGAGCATACTTATCAGTACCGCACCCTGCTCGAAGAAATGGGCAGCAATGTCCTAACCGTCCTGCGCGAAGACCGATTCAGTGTGGGATTCTCTATTTACGTGTAACTTATGGGGAATGGTGGACGGGTACTACTAGGGAATCAAGCCACTAAATCGAGGAACGATTACGGATTCTTACTAAAGTCTTTAGTTCGAACAGGAACCTGTCCTTAAGACCACGGAGAGTGGCTGAATGGAAAACCGTTTATTTGGATCATTTATTCTTCCACTCATTTTCTCGATTGAATTTACAGCTCACATCATCTCCCCACCTGGAGGATCAGGTGACCACTTCGTCAGGCTAGTCTCCTGTCCACTGACCTTCCAAGCAAGATTGAATCTTCGCTTGAGATAAGCCATCCTGTATAGATCGTTTGGTCGCAGCGCACGCAAGCTGTCCCACCGCGTCAAGATATGGTCCCATCGTGATAGTATAATTTCGTGGATAAATTATGCGTGCTGGTACTTAAATTGACCGACGATAAATCTTAAGTTGCACCATGAGTGACAGAGTATAGTGAGACAGGCGCATTTGGAGACAGGAGAAAACAGGATATCTTGTTTTGCCTGAAACTACCGCGCTCATTCGGAGAAGAAACTTACAAGCCAAGCCGTTTCAATGGACTAGCAAAATAAAAAAACTGAATCAGTGAAGATTTGTGTCGAAGTTTTCTGCATTGTACTCGGTTAATTTCATGGGTTTGACAATCGCCCCTGATTAGTAATCGTGCTCACTGGCAGAAGCAGTTCATGAAAGACGAAGACTGTGCTCCGCGTCTTTTGGCGATTTTAAAGGTGGTCGTGAAATCGTGAATTTTGGTTACAGCTCGAGCAAAATTCTGGCGTTTGTGATGGTCAAAACATCGAACTGGTAATGTTAACATGCACTATTTCGTGTTCGACATATATCGGTGTTCTAAATGAGCGCAAAACTGTACGTTTTTTTTGTCTCAGTTGTGTGAATGAATGCACGACGCACAATTATGCCCATATAAGAATGAATTTTCATTATGTTTTGAATATCCAGATTAAGACAGACCAATTTTTCTTTCTACTATTTTTGTTCATATTTTATTTGTAGCCGAGAGCGCCAGCGCAGATATTCGTCCCTTCCTACAAATTCCATCCACGAGTGTACCATCCACTCCGAGTGATAATCCACATTCGTGTTGCTCCAGTCTCGCAAAATCACAAGCCGAGAGTGATAGTTATCGATGGCCTGAGTTCGGTCATGTACTAGGAGGTGTCCGAGAACCTAAGCAGAGCAGATTGCTGTTCCTGAATTCCAATGGAACGACTAACACCGAACAGACGATCAAGACGTCGATGAACTCAGATGTTCTTTCAACTACTTTTCAGTCACAACCGAAATTCGATTCTGACAGCAGTTCTGATTCCAATCCTATTCCATGTCCTGTTTGTACCATACTTATTCCGATATCTCAGATTAATGAGCATCTGGACCATTGTCTTATATGACCTATCAGACATTTTTATACACCTGATTTTTGCTCATCTCTGTTTTTGTGTAGAAATCTCTGCAAGATCGCTAGTGGTTTCGTTCGGTTCACCGGGGCTTAGTTATCCGAACCATTCACTCTTTCTCCCCGGATTTCATCAACACCGGCCGGGGCGACACTGTGCAAATTATGCCAGATAGAATCAATCAACCTCCAGTCGGTATACTACTGGGCACAAATTCACTCGATCGCTCAGCTGTTCGATTAAAATATATTCGTTTCATCGTCTCTACGAACGACAAGGCTTCGCACTGCCAGTCACCTCTATACTTGAGTGGTTTATAAACTGGAGTTCGTTTTTTCATCACATGCATTGAGTATGGGTGCTTTGGAAGGGCCATTCTCCTCAGCTTTTTAGAGGCGAACCTGCAACCACGATCTTTAGACTTGGATTGACATGGAGTCATACAAGGTCTTAATAGATGACGCTCGATAACCGATCAGGTGACGACGAGATGTTGTTTACCCTTAATCTGGCCGATGGTACCTCTGAAATCCGAGGTGAGAAACACCCACTTCACTTGGTTTCCATCACAGCAGATGTCAACGCTGGTGCATTCATTATTGCCGACGTTTCCCCTCGTGTAACGTGAGTAACTGCTGTTTCTGCCTGTAACTTTATAACAGCCAGTAGGTAGAATAGAAACTATTCCTAAACAGGTATGGTTTTGAACTGTCAAATGCCAATTTGTTCACCCACATTACGAAAATGGCTCTGTCGACCGAAAGAGTGTTCCCCTGGGGAAGCCAACTACATGCTCATACAGCTGTGAATCTGTGGACCAAGCCGAAGTCACCATTCCTTGGTCTCCTTCGAAGTGGTCTGTTTTCCTTGATGCGCTCCGAGTTCTGCCCAGTTTTTACAATCATTAAATTTGCACCAACGTATTCGGGTTTTGATTGCTACTCCAAAAAGGATTTCAAATTTGAGAACATCATTGTCCGCAGCTTTGCGCCATATTGCACATTGTCTCCAACCGTTGTTTCGGGTATCTCGTAGACCTTAAGCCGGTATTCTGATTGGGCCTATACGAAGCGATTCATGTCATGGACTGGCAACTTCGATCCATCTGTCTCGCTTTGAAGAACAGCGTACAAGGAAGTGGTCATTCTATGGCTTTGCACAATGCAGGACCTAATTACCTTATCCTGTTTATATTTAATGTTTCTAAAAGGTGTGCCCAGGGGCCAAGTACATTACGCCTAACCTCTGAGTTACTGAAAGAGTTCGTCCAACACATTCTACAATGTCTAGATAAACGTGTTCCTGCACAGGTAGTCGTCATACATCTGCTCCCAACACTATATTTCTTAGCCATTCAGCAGGACCTATCTGGCTTGTATACTCGACCTTTGATCGACAGGCGGATGTCATACCGACTCCGCAGACACCACAAGTGGATAAACGTCGATCGCGCCTTATGCATGCGAGACCATAGTTCAACCGAGATATGATAACTTGATGCGCACTTGGTTTCTGTCGAGGAACTCTTACTCATTACCTTCTTATGAAGATGTTCATATCTGAGCGAACGACTACGAAGCTGAAGAGAAATGGGAGAGGATAATTCTGGCAAACATCGCTGATTGTGGTGAACTTGGTGACAGATCGCCCGTTCGGAGACGAACGGCGCTTTGCCTGAATGAAGACTGGAAGTGCTAATGAACCTAGATAGACAAAAGTAACAAACCAACGAACAAACCATCTGATTCCGAATAATAGAGGAGGACAATGATAAATGGTCAGTTACCATATAGGTGGTCCCGCCAGAACATGCCGAATGGAATCCAAGTTAAGATGACAGACTGTGCTCGCTGGTTTCACCTGCCGAGGTTTTTCCATTTAATAACAGAAACCGTTTTAACTAATTAGTTGGAAATTGTCGATGACAAATTCAGTTCTTAATTTCTTTGATTAGTTTATGTATTATCCAGACTACTGGACAGCGATCGGGATCAGAATTCTTTTGCTTCCGATAGGAAGTATCAGTGGTAATTCAGGGTGTAAACTAAACTCCCGGATATTTCAACTGCCGAAACCTCCGTGGAGTCTGTGAAAAACAAGGCGGGAAAATCACTTGAAGCAGAGCGAATTTGAGCTCTCTCACCATTACCTCTTGTGCATGAAAACATCAGGTTATGTGGTGAATGATCGCGAGGAATTCGGTCTGTCTACAAGCTCTTTGACACTGTTGAAACAACAACTGTGCAAGATCGTTTTGGGGCATTTCAGCGGGACAATTTTGTAAATGACGACATCGGTCTAGGCAAGAAGAGCGGCAGCGAATAGCATTAACGATATCGAGAACCACCATAAACGCTTTTACTGTTTCGTATAGTATCTGATATCTTTCGAATGCAGTTAATAAGCAGGATGAGACTCGGACAATTACCAGTGTTATCTGGGGATCAAATGGCTTACAAAATCTGGCGAATGATTTCCAATTATAAGTTTTCCGTCGCTTCACAGCCGCTGACTATCGTTAATTAACCCCCGACCACCATTAATTGGTCTCAGGTTTTATTAGCAGTAATGACCGCCAGTGGTTGTCAGGGGAGTCTACTGGCCGGTGGTAAAAACTCAAAGCTGCTCGGTTTTGCCACGATAAGTTATGCAAAAGTTAACTGGAATGTCTTCCAGAAAATGGGGCATTTTTCGATGTCAGGCGAGTGTCACATGGGTAATGAATCTGATCGGCTATAAGCCGGAATCAACCATTCGGATGAAGCGAAAGTGAGCTGGTTTTCGTACCATGTTCGGAAGTGTTGCCCGAAATGATCAAAGAAGCGATAATGAATCCGGGAGAATGAAGACAACTGGCCATGAACTTCGACCTGAACGGACTCGTATAAATCATTCTATAATGGCAAATGGACGAGAGTCATGTTGACTGGCTGCAGCTCATTTGATTAGGCAGGGTTGGATTTAACTGGAATCGGGATGAGTGGTCGAAGTCGCAATTGTTAATAATGTTGATATTAAGACTAAAAAAACGTGATGTCTAAAGAACCGATCGAAATCTCGGAGCTATTAGATCAGAGAAATTAGAGCCAAAATTGTTTTGGTTTTGCCGTGTCTATGCATTTATCTTTTGGGACAAAGGAGTACCAAATAACTGTGACGCACTGCTCTGTGGATGATGAAGTCAAACGAATCACCATATGATTCTTAAATAGACTTACCATCCATTGACGCTCCTAACGATTCAATTGAGATTCTAGTATCAAACGAGTTCTGTACACTTTCGTCTGAGTCCTATGAAGAAAGAAACGACTCTGTTACGGGGGCCCATAAGGTTGTGGTATATTGCCTGGGAGGTTCGAACGAATCATTCGAGCTTGTTCAGTATGTCAGTAAACAATATAAGAGCGAATTTGAAGATGACTACATATTTAGATGACGATTATTCTTCAAAAGAACCCTTCGATGAAATAAAGAAAACTCCAACATGCCACAGTACAATCACACGTCCAAGATGAAGCCATAGTTGAGACTCTTCTTCCGCAAGTGGAAGACTACCAGTGGTTATTATGTTTGATACCACTCGTCGGGTGACCAGATCAAATTCGCATTCAAGACTAGTTGGTCACCAGATGGAGATTTGTAGACGTGGTGAGTTTTCGCTTGAAAAACGTTCGTCAGATGTTATAGACTGTTGCTGGCTGATGTGCGGAGCATGGTTCGTCAATAAAGAAGGCAAATTTGTTAAATTGTGAGAATGCGCACGCCACATATCCTCCCGAAACCGTCCCTCTTTGCTACCTTTATTAATTAATCACTCCTGTTTTCAATCAAGGACCATCTGTTCCCTTTAGCTTTGGCGAAAACATTAAAGGCTGGCCGACGCAGAAGTGAAACACGTCGTACTCGCACAAATAACGTATATATATATATATATATATATATATATATATATATATATATATTCGCGCTTATGTGACTGCCCTATATTTCATTCTCTTCGAGTCACCGCCTGATTGATCTCTCAAACTGCCATGTTTAGGGTTCCCTTTCTATGAAAGTTGAAGCCTTCACTACATGATTCACTCGGCATTGTAGTCCGGTCGCGATTCAATATCACCCGGCGTTTGGGAGCCAGTGAAATAGTGCGGTCTCACTCTGCCCGTGCTGCCAAAACGCAATAACCCACATGCTCTTTTGCTTGTCGATTTCGTTTGATCGACCCAGGATCATCAACGCGGACCACTGGTAACCACTGAAATACCTCAGTATGGCTTTGACACGGACACCTTTTCTGCCCCTGGGAATGTGAATCGTGACAGAAAACCAGTCATTCATCCGATCTCGTTTAGACCGAATTATGCGCTGGATTACTTTTATGATTAGCAGTAGGCAAGTTATTGAAAATCCACTTAAGCGATGGACATCTAGACCTTTGGCCGCATGCTTAGCACTCTCAAGTAGAAGATACCGCGGAAACAAAGTTATCAATAGATGCATACAAGCTTGTGTTTTGCTTCTCAGAGGTCTGCAGTTAATCTAGTTCCAAAATGGTTTCCGATAGCGTTACTCACTGCAGTAACATTGTCAGTACCGATGTCGTCAGAATAGTTCTGTCAGTTGAAACGTTGGGTCTGTTGCTCAAGTGACAATGAAAAATATGACTCTTGTTGTTCCTGTGAAACGTCTCAAGGGAATGCAACAACTTTGATTAGAACCTTTTTGAATATCACTGCCTCTAAAGTAAATCAAATACTTTAGCTTCTAAGGTAAATTATCTCTTTCGCTCGCGGTAAACATTAGTAAGTTCAATAACAAACGGATGGATTAAGTAGCAAAGCTTTTAGGATGTGAATTGATAACTAACGTATTTCGGGAATATATATCATAGAGTTTGGGGAGTCCACCGAAGCTTCCCGTTCAGAGTAATTCCCAAATGTTCCATAGGGCGAACTCTGGATAAAGAGAGCTTTTACTAGTAGTTACAATGGGTTCGCGTTAATCTAAGTGGCAATTTGTTTGTAAATCTTTGATTGGGGAATTGACTCCAACGCGAATACTTTGTTTCCGTTTAAATCTTTTCTAGAGCAGTGGATTGGGTAAACGAACACAACAATTGCGACAGCACTGTTCTTAAGGCACCACGTGGAGTAAAGTTCATCAACTGTTCATTCCTGTTCTGCTGCGAGAACCCAATAATTAGGTAGTCACAGATTGTATGAAAATACAATCAATCAGAACCGTAAATATTAGGTTGCCTTAATTTAGTTCAAAATTAATTGAAAATGGGAACTTATTAATCAGACAGGAGTAACAGAGGATTGATAACGCCACATGTTTAGTCAGTGGTTGATCTACTGATCACTTTATACCTGATCGGGGTTATTCCCTCATGTCCCAGCATTCATGTTGCTACTTTTTATAAGTTGGTACTATCTGAAATCGGTAGAACCATTTGGGTACGACAAGCATTGTTTTGTGTATACCAACTTTCCGAGAAGGGATCCCTGAACTAAACTGAATGATACTGTCATCGAGAAGTAAATTTTTATGCGATTGTTCATTCCATTTGCGCAAAAATGAACAAGCTTAACACTGGGGATGAGATCGATACAGTGCAACTGATCGGAGCGGAGAATTTGAAAGTCCAAAGATTGCAAATCCGGTCGTGTCGGTCCATTTCTCTCCCGAATACTTTGTGGCTCTGGCAACAAGATATCCGGGTTGATTTCATACAAGGATAATCAGCCAAAGAAACTTGGTTGGAAGGCGAAGTTTCAAACATTGACGGTGTTGTGCCTTTTCTTGTGGATTAACCAGTCCTTCGGCTGCATTTGCGGCAGTGGCGTGCAGTTTTCCGAAATATATTGGCTCATATTAATATAACTACATGAATGGTGCTATTCCAAAGGGCAAGGTAGGGACAGCGATGCAAGAATCGGAAATAGCAGCGAAGTGGACCGAAAGACGGTAGCCTGACGTTGCGTAAACAATGCCTGATTCACAAGTCCTGGATGGTGAAGCGAATTTTGCACATGTATCAGACAGTAGTCTGTTGCCTGCAAGTCTCTTCGGATCCTCTGTTTTCACTCAGCTTGGTGATAAATACTGCGAATATGGACAACAGCACCAGTATGACTGCATCTGAGGTGTGACAAGACTCTGCCAGTACTGGGCTTGACCAGTTGTCAGATTGATGATGCGCATCGACTACTTACAAAAGAATGCAAAGAATGCAAAGAAAGTTTTACTCCAAACAAAAATAAAGTGGCTTTACGGGGGCATTTTTCAAACCGTGTTCCAGTTCACATTTGTAATTTTAATATCTTTGACAAAACATCAATTTGGGCTTTCGAACAGAGTTATAATGGCTTTTGTTGTTTGTTGTTTTTTTGATTTCCTGGCAATAGAATCTGTACGAACACCTCATTCACTGGGCGGTTTTTGAGTAGGATTTGGAGAATGCATCACGACACAGAAAATAGTGTCAGGTTGTTTGGCGCCTAACTCACTTCGCCCACGAAGTTGAAAAGACGGATGACATAAGCTTTTAGAATATTCGCGAAAACTTGACGAGATCATCTTAAATTACTCACATTCTAACTCTCAAACACTTTGAAAAAGTAGTAAGAACAGCATCATTGAGATTAACGTTGACCATCAGTTTTGTATGCTGTCAGTCAGCTGTCATATTCGATATGAAAACTTGAAGCTCCGTAAACAAAGCTGTCACAATCGGGATGTTTGAGCGCGGGAACAGTGTCAGGATGAGCTTAACAACTTGTCGCGATAAACCATCGTCTAGAGCAGTATCAGTGGAGGGATCCGCGACAAAGTTTGCAGTCCGTCTAGCGGTACATGATTTCCCTAGACGCATGCAATGATGGGCTTAAGATGAGCAAACATTTTGGATCGCACATCTTTTGGGGCCGATTACAGGGGATAGCTCCGAAGGCATAGCAGAAAACATTACATAATGCAGTTCATAGTGTCCTGCTGGGTTCGTTTTATGCTGATAATGTTCTACATAATTTGAATAAAACAGCTAACGCTGGAGGATTAATCAAATGAAATATTCAGTTCACACTGGATTTAAAGGCTCTTACCAAGACACTGCCATTTGACTCACAACTCAGCTGGTTACTAAGCGTACAACTGCAGGTGCCCGCATGCCAAAAACCGGTTTGGACAGCCTCAGATTTCCATTTTCTGAATCGATTTCCAGTGGGGTAAAGTGCGATCTAATGGGAACGTTATTCATCCTACAGCGTTAATATTTCAGCCGTGAGATCTAGCCAACAAACCGGAGACTGCCGAATACACTGGTGTATAACCACTGTCTACTTGGATTTATTCAAGGGCACCTTGTCCCATTAGATCTTTAATCACAATATTCGTTAGCACGAAGAAAAGCATTAATTTTCATTCGCCTTTCTAGTGCAGTGAAATGCTGAGTAGAATACTTCGCCTGTTAGTCTGAAAGGTCGAAAGCACTTTCGCTGAATAATAAACCGAAGGGCTGTAATACAGAATCACCGTGATCTCACCTGGACAATCTCTGATCAATCGGATATTCACGCCTTCTCAAAGTATTTTTTCGCCAGTTTCGGAATAACTGCCATTTAAGTTAAACCGAAATGGGAAGGAAGATCACGGATTTCGTACTTTTTCCGGTGGCGATTGTTTCGAAAGAGACCCAATAGTGGATCACAATCTCTCGAGCTTTCGAAACGAGTGATTAGGCTCATGTAATTCAGTAGCATTCTATTCGTACGTAATCCGCTGGGTTGTAGAATTTGAATTCTGAAGAATGCGGCTTCGTTGCCTAATCAGTTTTAGATCGACTTCAGTAAATGTGACAAAAACGAACTTTAAACCTTCCAGGTTTCTGCATTCTTCTATGTGATGATTTGCCTTGATCACTGCATACGATGACGTAATCATGACGGTGACAGGAGTCATTTGTACGCCTCTGTCATGGGCCATTGTTGTACTGAAAACTTACATCGCGGATATCTTATCGTCAGAAGCAATTTAGAGGAATAAGCAGATATTCTCCTTGAGCTTTTTTCTGAGTCGATAAACAGTTAAGTGACTGAGATATGACTGACGATGAAATGATATCACATTATCTCGCAGATGTATCCCTTTATGAAACATGGTGTTTAAAATAACGATGCACGACGTTCACAAAGAAACAAAAGACTTGATGCCGATGATTTTACCAGGCTAATTACCAGGTTTATTAGTTCTATGTTTGTTCCACGACACTGGCGAGCTGAGACCTAAGAAGCTTTAGGGTCTTCAAAAACTGTCTTCGCCAGTGCATGGTAGGTCTTTGGTATTCCATTGCGAGTGTTAGTCTCTTTGAGAAGATTTCCCTTCCGATTTCTTCGGAGTGGTTGGGCGATTCGAGGTGGACGAGTTGTTATGTCACCTATATCGATCACCTGGATCAATATCGCGCTGATCACTATCTTCCTGATCCCTCTGTGCAGCCAAGTAGAGCAAAGTTTTCGGAATCAGTCACAATGGCCTCAGTATTTGACCAAAATGTTCCACTTTCTACGAGTAATAATAAACAGTAACAAAGTGAAGCAATCAGACAGACTGTCCTTGTGTTAAATGTTAGATACCGTTTTGCCGCACAAAATGTCTCGCTGATTGCACTTGATATTCGGCGAATCAAAATATCATCAACTGCGTCTGCTTTAGGTACTACGTACTCACAGATGCTCTCAAGCATACTGAAATAAGCGTGTCAAAAACTTTGGTTTGTATGTTTTTCGAAGAGATCATATGGTTGCATTCTGTTCCCGAACGAATTGCAAATAGTCCTCCTTGATTCGGAAAGTTTGCTTTCCAGGTGGATGTCAAATTTCGCTTTTGTTAAATAATTACACCAAAATTTTGAGACAAGCAAACGGAATTGCTGAATCTGCTGATTAGCCGGGTAAAATCGTTCATATTAGGATTTTTGCTTCACTGTTGACACTGCGCACCCTGCTTACAACACCATTCAGCGGATGACAAGTAAGGCGAAGACAGGCCTGTGTTTACCACTTCGAAAGAGGGTAGAATGAACATGCATACAGGAAACAGAAAAATGAGCTATATTTTCTCGCTTAGTGAAACATAAATGCTCGTAATTATGTGAAATTCAGAAAAGAAGTCGAAAATTATTCATTTTTATTGATCTAAACCGCTGACGATATACTAGGCCTCCTCTAGTACCGTACCTACTGTTCTTGTTACCCATATATAGCTTAGTTTTTCAAATGAAATGATTTGACCGCGCCAAATGTCACATCAAGTATGACCTAATGCGCTAGAAATTCATTGTGTTTGGGTCAGATAAAAGACGATATTCAAACTTACTTAGCATGGTGGTTGAGTCAAGTAGAAGTTCCAAACCTGTCCACTAGTCCTGTTTGACAAGGCAAAAATACATAACAAGCGATAAAACTGCGAGCACATCGTGGTTCAAATACCGGTAGAATCGAAAACAATACACTTAAAAAAACCTGTTATTGCAAACGGCGTTGTAGTGGTATTTGGATGAGGAAACAACGTGGTGAGCTCACAGAGAATTGCTTTGACTTTTCTGCTGTAAACGGCATGCACGATGCAACTTTCTGCGACGTGAAAATGAACTTCACTAATGGTAAAGTACATTGTGAAAGATTCCGGCTGCATATTTACTGCTAATAGTAATGTTTTATTAACGTTATACCATTCATAATAAAAAGCCAATGCATGACGCATCGATTTTTTCGACACAAACTGCTTACGTCATTTAGTCCTGATATTTACAACGAAGCACATTCATCACCCGAATCCGGTTTTGATCCAGAAGCAGACAAATCTGAAGTTCTTCCGTGTTGTCTACCATTTCAAACGTGTGCAAGCAAGGAGGCAGTAAGAGAAGTTGATCAGAGGGAACAGACTCAGAACCAGAAGGAAATGAAACCATCGGCCACACCGCAATCGGTAATCCTCAAAACACAATTGTAAAAAGAAGGAACACGTGTTGAAGATAACACAAACAGTGGAGTATGGTCTAAAAGATCAGTAAACGGATCTCAGTGAAAACTAGCGCTGGTTCTGCTTGTTCATTCCACAATGTGGTAGATGACGGTTTGAAAGTGAACAGGATAACCGGTTTGACCGAAGGCAACGAATGGCAAGTGATTGACGGGGTCGAAAGATACGGCCAAGACGCGATTTCGGACTTGGAGGGAGAACAGTTGCTTTCGCCGTGGAACATTCGTGCGAAAGCCAATTTAGGAGCACAGTGAGCCATGGTGGCGGATAATCTATCCTTCCAAATGGCCTGTTTATTTGTCTCCACATCATACAACAAGAATCAAGCGACGTCAACAACGATATTTTTACGCGCTAACGCCGTCGTTTCTGTTACGCTCCTATTTATTCCAATTCGGTCTGGCGTGCAAGACATTGATCGTATTTATGTTGGTGGATTTTTTAGTAACTATTATGCGTTGCTGTGTTGTGCAGTACTACTGAGCGGTACCCACGTTCGGACTGTGACGTATTAGCCCATTGAGAAGTCCTAAGTTTGGGTTGTATTTGTACAACTGTCGATATTATTACACACATCATTTACATTTGCACCATTTGAGACAATTCTGGGCTTGACCTTTGTATGCTGATGTCAGATCCGCTGCTAAACAATAATATTGCCCGAATCACTATAGTGTAAAATAACTGTCGAGATTTCCCCTTGCGCAGTCTACTTTTTACGTCAATGTTATATTTGATTTTGTTCCTTTGTGCACCTCTTTCCGGATTATAACTTTTACCGTGCGAATCAGTAAAATGTAATCAAATGTATGCTCACGTTAGTTGTCATCTGCGTCCTCACCAATACCCAGTCGTGTGGTTAAATTCTCCGACAGTGTGAGCAAAACTTTAATGTGTCATGATCTTGATTGATATTCCATATCCGATGCTTAACGGCTTTTCCACAGTAGGAAGTCAGTTAATCCGCGGAGCCAATTCCACATACACATCCTACCATTCACCGTGTTCTATTTACACAACTGGATTGCCAACATGTCATATGTCGAGCCGTATGAATCTAGTCCGGTCTATTCACTTCCACTGAATGCGAGCACATTGGCCAGTATGGTCTCGACTTGTTTGACTCCGGCCAAATAAGGCTCTGGCCAGTAATGGTTGTTGGGCGGGTGGATATTGTGGTTATTATGGCGTGTGAGTTGTTGGTAATGTTAACTTTTGGTTTTCTGTTTTGTTCGACCCATAGAGCCATCTGACCGAGCGGAACCAATTCATATCAACGTTTGAATGGTATTTCCATTTAGTAATTTGGATGAGATCTGAGATGACATGGCGAAAATCATTCCCACCATGTGAGTAGCAGAAAACCCCACGGGGCAGATTGGAAGTGAATAGTTCTTTCGGAAAGTGTGTCCCAAATGTGAAGTTCAATACCGCGTCCGATTCTTATGGACATCTGTCATTGTGCCCGGATTATACAATCGTTCCAATTCCAACATAATTTGTTAATGCAGTTGACACACGGTTCTCTGAGGAGCGAATATTACCACTTGGTACCAGACTACCAAATGAATTTTGTGTTTGAAAAATTGACTCTCACCAGCCGCTCATCAAATCCGGTTGATTAATACTACTGTGCTGTGTCGCTTTCTAATTACGGAACAGCTGGCATATGTGACATTTATTTTACCTGACAGATCTAGATGTGACGCATTTCCGAAACATTTGACTTTATATAGAACATTGTAAAAATAATAGCAGCTATATCAATGCAATACTTTTCCACAAATTTGTTTGTTCTGTTTCCATCGGAAAAGCTCTAGATGGAATTAGTTTTGTCACGTTTAGATCCAGTTGAAACAAAGTCATTTGAATGAGTCATATCAGAGACGTATGTGATGAGGGTGCAACTAGTCCACGGAAGATCACTATATCGCTGCTGAATGGAGAATATTGAGAAGACAACTTGGGCAAATAAATGCTAAGTGGGGATTTTAACCAAATGGCCTACTCCATTCTTCACTCTAGTTACGATAGAACACTCCGCGATTATTTTATATCGTTGCTGCATGTAACGCTGTCTTCTGTCACACTGCCGTCCCCTAAGGAAATCCCCGATCGGTAACATCCCTTTTAGGCTAATTAGCGGTGGAATTCCTGAGAGAGTGATCATGTCATTTGTGACATTATCAAAGCGCTTCTGGTATCTTGAATTACTTCTTGGCTTAACGAAATCCGTAGTAAATTTCTTGGGAGCAAAGAGACCTTCCAATTATTATTTTGGTATCCATAATTTTTTTTAAATGATCCCAAGCACTTGAGGTCTGTTGTCTATTACAGTCGTCAGACACAAGAGGAAATGAGCCTAAGGGCGAAGGACGGGTGGGTAGATCGTTCAGATACTTTTTGTCGGTATCTCTTTATTCTGTCGGTCTCGCTAACATATATGACAACTGTGAGTCAAACTGTGTAAGAGAAAGAGAATTTTGAAATTCGGCTTTTCCGAAGATGCTGTCGTAAATAGATTTGTTTGGCATTTATTGAAACGGTCTTCCCTCCTGTGATACTACATGCCAACCTGCGAATTTCTATTCTCGTTTGGAATATAGTTCTAAGCTTACTAAAACGGTCAGCCGTCTGTTCCTCTAAGAACAGACTATTGATCGACGTTATGAAGAGTTCCGCGCAAAGACTGGCCATAAATCCGCATGAACTTAGGTTTTCTTCTCACATAGTACCACCACATTCGTATGTGTTAGTGCTAATTCGATTGTTCATGCGTTCTTGCTTCTGTATGAGTCTCCACGCAGATCAGTGTAAGCTTTGTATTCGGAAAGTTTCTTTCGCTAGTCCGAGCTGACATCAATTCTGAATGAGCGCTGTAATCATCCGTAATTGGGATTCAACCATGGGATTTCATCATTTACGATCGTCAGTGAACAGTATTGGGAAAAAACTATCATGTAAGCCATCCTGTGCATAGACTCATGGACCGAGTATCTACTGACGCATTGCACGGTTTTGAGATACATTTTGTGGCGATCAACATAAAATGTTTCAATTAGTCAAGAAGGTCTCAATCAAGGGGTGGGCATGAGTCACGGAAAGTCTTAGCTGTGTTTGTGCCCATATGAAATAGCGAATTTTATCAGAACTCATTGACTAATGTGGGACTCAAAGACCATGAAGGTGCGGAACTAGGCTAAAGGTAATTGAGTGAGGTTTTTTTCGCCAACTTCATCGACTATTAATCTTTTGGCAAATTAATCCAGCTGATCATCTTTCGGATACTCCTGTTCGATTGACAATTACGCCTTTGAGAATATTCGTGAGTCGCCAGCGCGAATGCTGCGCGTTAATTCAAATACTTCATATTTCGCTTCATCCAGAAGGCTCTGCGTTTCGTGAAAGTCTACTATAGAACGAGAACGGACAGGGTAAATGCGAAATACCTTTGTTGGAGTGAAGCATAAACTGCGGTGTGGACAGAAATGGAAACCCGCTTACAATAACTGGAGCCTCAAGGAAGTTCGGTAACAAGTTACGTCACTGAAATCTGCATCGAATTCTGATGTCATACAGTAAACTGATGGTCACATTTGTGCAGGTCCAGCCCAACACATTAAACTGTAATCGGACTCATTTATTTGTAGTCGTTATCACTGGACTTTTTCTTAGATGGTTAAGCCTTTCGGGTAAGCCTGAAACACTCCAGTTACTATCCGATCTGTCGTCCGGATCTCTTGAATAATAAGTGCAAAGTGGAGAACGCCAGAGTTCAAGTCGTCTGCCTGTTTATGAAGGCGACAAAGAACGAGCATTCGACGACAATCACTTGAGTTAATTCACTGGAAGCTTAGCGAGCGACCGAGATGGGGGGAAACACTCCAACTAATCGAACTCGCAGAGGGGCTGCCTGGCTGCTGCAAGATGAGCTACTATCGGTTCGTGCATAAAATGGGATCGAGAACTCTTATTGACATAGTGCATTCGACGAGCAATGACTACGAAAAGAGATTCAGTTGGGTTATCGTAAATTTGACGCTGCCTAGTAGAATGCATATGTCATTAGGGGCAGTAGTGATGCCCGTGGCAATAACAGGAATAATTGTTGTAAGTTGAGGCAATCAGCTGATTTCAAAAGTGCAAAAGCGCTTTTTTGGCACCATCAGTCATGTGACGGTGGGGATGCAGCAGGTCTGGGAGGCAGGTGAGAGACTAGCCAATTGCCCTAACCGTGAAACAAAGAAGCTGTCTAGTTTTTGTGATGCATTCAGAGGCGAACAGGGGCAGCTTTTGAAGCGAAGATCAAGGATGAAACATTTTGCCAGATAGATGCAGGGGGCAATCATAAGATGAGTTGCACCCTGTGTGTACCTATATAAACAGTTTCATCAGCTGTTAGGAATCATGCGCAGTGCATGTCCACTGCGCCCGAACTGGAACGTGAACCCGGGACGAACCATTTTTGGTCGAACGCCTTAGCCATCTAACTACCGGGCGGGCTCTGAACCTCACCACATGATGTTGCACCCATCCGTCACTGATTTGCACGGTCACGGGCCACCAACACACAGCAATCAACCCCTAATGACAGCTAACTTCTCTGCAGGCGTTCAACTCGAAATCGTTAGTCTCGGGTTCGCGTCCCAGTTCGGGTGTGGTCCATACGCATTGCTCATCATTCCTAACAATGATGAAACAGCTGTACACTGCTTCCATGGTTTCTTAATGATGGGTTGAGCGATTATATCCCATGGTAATTGAATCATTTCATGGAAACTTTCAATCTCATACTACTAATACACATCATCTTCAAATACCATCCAAATCCATGCATTTACAGCACAAACCATTTGGTGATTAGTACATAGCGAACTCACATCCCCAAGTGAAGCGGAACACTGAGGTAACAAGGATAAGTATGCACATACCTCTAGAGTTTTTCATAAACTTCTCGCCTGCAGTCAATTGTTTAGAGTTGACTCTTGCTAGGCCATTTCAACAAGACCTCGTGCGAACAAAAGAGGAACAGGTGACACGCACTGAGACAAGAAACTCACCAAAGTTGTCATCCATAATAATAGAAGTGGTGCAAACTTCTCTCTTAGTAGTAAATATTTATTTATGAATTTCTAATCAACACGATTCTCCATCAAAATGACTGAGATGTTTTAATGGACATAATAATTCACAGAGTGCGTCCATGATACTTCAAGATGACATAACAAGTCTGAGTTATCCTTACTGCCCAGAGAGACATTTTAAGCATGGTGATTTTCTGCACGCCTGAAGACGATTATCTTTTTGTAAACAGTAGAGAAATAATCGGTTGTCGCATAAGTCACAATTAACCGATTGCCAATTTTATTTCATTTCTGCCTTAGAAATGGTAGGGACAGCATTGGTTCATGTATTCTCATCATGCATCCACTCTGACTGCTTCATTTTCAGGGATCTGATCATCCCAGTACATGCACTATCCTTGGAATCGGCACTTTAAAGAAAAGACTTTTTATTTAAAATCATTTCGTTAAACATGCAATAAAATCCAATGTAAACCGCGGTCACCAAGCTTCGTAGTACCTCAAAACAGTGGACTTGTGAATGGAAGAAGACAAATACCCTCGAGAAGAAGGTTCTGTTACTTGAACATATGATCACATCGATGTATGCATGTTTTCAGCTGACATATTTGGGACAGATCTATGCAACGTGGGGTTAAGATATGAACACCTGGATTTAGATCTCACCTTATATTCCTTCTGCTGTGAATGAGACATTGCGGGACTACCGTGATTGCGAATTTAGCCAATTATTTAATTGGTTAAAGAGCAATCAACCACCATTTCTTCTGATCGCTGATGCAGCCCTTTGCCGATCAGGCGAATGTTCGTGGGTTCTCTAAGAAGCTGAGCTGTTGTGACGAGGCCTCCGGGAAGCGATTATGTAAACAAGTAATCGCAACATGTTAAAACCACTGGTTAAATGTTATTTAGCAATTAACCCGATTTGACTAAATTAGCTAATATCAAAGTTGACTGACAAACTAAAATGGCAGAGTGGTTGGACGGGATTTAAATAATTCATGGACACAAGGTTGCCCTCACAATAATGATGAAGGATGATGCCGGAATTGAATTTTTTATTAAAAGAAAATACAAATTTAACTAGGCGCTGATTCTCCTTCGCAACAACCTATGCGATTTTTGTCTTTCTTGAAGTCAATGATGATTTTCTGCGTTTCAAAAGATCAATAATCCATTTCAAATGGAATTACTTATCAGGGCAAATTGCGAAACTGTGAAAGTCTATGATTTAACTGAGGTTCGAAACGTTCGTGGATTTTCTCTCGAAGATATGACGATTGGTTTGCTGTATCGGCGAAAATACGCACTTGTGTTCTAGAGCTTGTTTTTGGCAATAATAAACTATCCATTGATGCCGAATTCCTAAATAATTGAACCTCAGCGGAAGTAACTTAGGGTTGGGAGTATGACAGGAATTAGGCTGAGCAGGCGAGGAGATACTCGAAGTAAACCGGGGACAAACCACCAGAAAGCAGAATGAATTGCCAATGGGAAAGGGGTTATAAAACGGTTTGCGTCCTCCGAGGAGTAAATTTATTCCCGTCAACAATAATCCAACTAGGGATGAAGACTGATAGATTGGTGTGCGTAATCAACATTTGGACTCAAACCGCGAATATTAATGACTGCAACGAGAACCTCGTGAATGAGCTACGGGTGAGTGCACGCAGGCGGCCGAAAGAAACTACTCATTTCAGTTGTGAAATTCACATTTGTTGTCACCCAAATCTTGAGATTTGTAGTATAAAACCACAAAAGGCTTCAGTGAGCTAGGGCGTGACAGAGCCCGGCCACAGCAAAGCTGCATATCGCCCGGACGGTATATACATTTAATGGACAACACCTAATTTGTTTTAAACAGTATTCCCGATATCTGTGCTCGAGACAACTGAGTTCTCACTCCGTGCGAGTTTACGGGTGCATGAGCTAGCAGAAAATAGTTAAAGCATAATATTCTCCCCACTAATTATGCAGTTAATTTTAGGTCATGTACACGGAGCATTCACTTATCAGTAATCAAACTGCATCTGAATATTCTAGCTCGTCAGAACTCTCTAAGTCCTCGACAACTGTTTTCAGCAGGTATGATAAATTACAATTAATACTTTTGGGTGTCTTAATAGGTTGATCCGTGAAATGGACTCAACAGGCTGTCACCAGCAATCTACATCCGAACAACTTCCGAGTACCACCGACTCGTGCGCTAACAATCCTTGGGTAACTGGCGAATAATATCCTACACTGTTTCCATTAGCCGGTCAGCTGCCGACAAAGGCACCTTAACATATATGGTTACCCAAGCAACAGAATTATTCCCCTGAGTATACCTTTTCCAGTCACAGGAGTGCTCTTTACAATCATTTTCAAGTGACCCCTAATGAAAGCAAAAAGGCATTATCAATGTACAGTCAGCAATGAGTTTCTACAAGCCAATAGCCAATGACTAATCAGTTTTCAATCAATTCGTTACTACCATTCTACATATCACCTCACGGATACTGAGGCTGCACAAATGTCTAGTGACATCGAATTTCGGCAAAAGGTGATTATTTTCGGCTATCATTTTCTGTGCAACCTGCTCTGACTTTTGCTTTCTTGCCACTGTTTTCTCGGAACCGAGATCCTTACACTTTACACTCATCCTAGACTTTCCAGAATCTTCGATTTCCAACCGCGTATGCCGCTAGACCTTTTCTAACGTGGTTTGTTTAACTTTTTAAATCAGTTAGCATTCACAATTTTTTGTTTTCCAGTCAGTTCAAATTTGTGCGTCGTTGTCGTCTGAAGTAGAACGAACTTAAAATAATGAACCACTAAATCGGAATGCACAGTCAACATTATAATCACAACGTTTAACGGATCCCAGCTTATTATATCGATTTGGGCAATTTAACTAAACTTTCTAGATGAGTAAACAAGCTTACTAAAGCAATAGCATGCACGTGGCAGTACTGGAAGAAAATTTTATCTCTCAACCAATACTGTCCAGAATAAACAGGAGTTCAAGGTTTTGAGCCAAAAATTACACTAAAGGCATGTGAATAGGATATCGACAATCAATGATACATCGGTTCACTGATGGACTCGCGTAGAAGGACGTGGTCAGGACAAGGAAAACCGGTGGTATATCAAACGAGCTGGATTTGTTCGGTAATAATCGCTGACGGGTAGTTTCAACACTCCTTGATTTCCGGGGCTGAATCAACCTCACATGCTTATTGCACAGTCCCATAAAGTGGGTTTTGTTCCAATAAAGTGTTTTAAGAGTTAGAATGATTGAAATATAATGGCAACTGGTAATAAACATGTTATCTATTCAAAACTTTTGTTTGCCATTAGAAAAACATTGGTGCGGACGATCCAAAAATTGATCAGAATGCATTCTGTTCATAAATAGCTCTCGTACACGGACTGGTGTCAGCCCAACCAGTGTATTCGAAACGCGGAAGGTAAAAAATCTAATCAAGTAAGGAAGTACCATATTCTTGTGTACAGCTTTATCTGCCTGTTTTTACAACAACGTATTGTAATCTACTATTGTCTTTACAGTAAGGGAGCTGGTAAAACCTGAGTAATCCTTACGTGATTGGGTTTTGGGGTCACTAAACTGGCTCCTAGCATAGTCAACACGCTGGTTCGTTAGCGTTGAATCGAGGTTTTTAATAGATGAATGACTTAGGTGGTGACAGAAACTTACTCGCTAGGCTTATCAAGCATTTTTGCATTGCACCAATATCTCTCATCATGTTGCGAATTTTCGGGCCCATGTCTGTGAGATTTTCTTTACGGTTGGAACTTGTAGAAGATCCGGTGATTCTAACGAATACATACACGAAATAGGACATACAGTTTACTGTTACTGTCTTGTCAGCAAACTTTATGGTTTCGTTAACCTGGCCCGTAACAAACACAACTCGATTAAATAAACCACAGTAAACAATGCAAGTATACTCATTAGATATGGACTAAGTTGATTTTAATAAAGGGTCAGAAGTGAATAGATCTGAACTTTTAGCCCCGTTCAAATGATACTGCGAAGAATGGATATGGAAATGTATTTCGTAAATGTCATCCTTATTGATAGAGAATAACAAATTTGATTTCTCTAATTGTGTTTATCCATTTTTCCTTCTCCAAGTTTTGGCTGCCACTAATCGATTCACAGATCTCCAGTTCCAATTGTTTTTCAATAATACAAACTCAAACGAACAGTTATTCACGTGACCACTTTTTCCACTACGTTATGCCTTCACATTTCCTAACGGGTTTCCTTAACATTACATTTGAAGAGTGTGCCCGGACAGACAAGCGATGGAAGTATTCTTCTTACCAGATGCTGATTCTTTAATAACTGGACCCTATAATGATTGCTCACTAGGTTCATGGCTTTTGGATTCCAGACCACATTTGAAGTAATCGTATTTATTTCACTTTTCGTGCGGCGGGCGAAAACAAACGTGGGACGGTGTTGGATGCCAATTTATTTAAGGGTGATAGGTGGGCCATATGACATATCATGAAATAAGTGATCGTTGAACGCGTGTCCCAGTCAGTTGATCTGTTTAACCTTGGATAAATACAAGAAACCTTACTTTCTTAGCGGCTCCCCTAATCTGATTTTGCACACTTAATTCATGCCCATCCGTGTTTCCGCTAGACTATGCGCGCTGCTTCTAACAGCTTTGATATCCTTTGAGATATACGGGTTCTGAATATTCAGACTGTTTATTGATATCCTTGAATTCGACGGATCATGCCCAGTCTAGAAATAGAAGCTGGGGTACCATGCCTCATGGTTTCGGATTGTGTTGTGTTGTTGATTGTTGAACTGTGGCCCAACAAACATAGTCACGACCCAGCTCAGAATTTTGACCAAAATTACCTACGGGAAATAACCTTTCCGTCCATGTCCGTTGTGACCGTGACGAACTCGTTTTTTATGACCAGGAGAAGATGCACTTCGTGACCGACGAAATTATTGAGCATCCATCCAAATACGCTGTTATGCGCTAACAATGTATAGTTTTGGGTGGTTATATCACAAAGCAAACTAATCCTATATCACCGAGTGATAGTAATCGAGGATCAGAACACTTGGATATTTGTTTACAAGAAAGTGTTGTTAGTCATATGGCAGTATGCAAACAGTCGTATTTCAGAATAATATACATTACGAATTATTCTTCAAATGTTTTGCACCACACCATCAACGTCGTGTGTTAGTCACCAAAATAGTTGTGATTACCAAAGTTTTAGAGAAACATCTTCGGATCCAGTGTTATTTTAGTGTGTTACCGGTGTGCCACTTTGGCACTTTCACTACAGCAATCTGGACGTATTATTTGCATGATCATCCGTGTAAAATTAATTCCGCTATGCACCGAAACTCCGTGTGTGGTACACCTCTGCGGCTCATCATTTTCGATCGGTTATACTTTGTTTTCCATTTTTTCCATCCCTCTGAATAGTTGTCGACTGACAGTCACTAAATGAATGAGTTTCCAAGCTTCGGGTTTGCATCCCCTTTCTGAAGTTAGCCTTGCCTGACAAACGAAAATATTCCCACCAGTCACCGTGTGATTTTTAAATGAGCTTATCATCCGTTTACTTAGAAAGGACCGCACTAATATACGGATGGTTGGACAGAACAGTACCGGGTATGCATACCTGAAGAGTGGCAATAACCGGGAAACCGGTCGTGTGCTTCTGGGAGAATTTTATTCATCCATCGGTATGCGAAACATTCTACTGACTACTATAGAGAGCTATGAAGAAATCATGAATCCAGCCCGTGATGTTCCCAACGGTCACAATTCAATCCACTATAAATCCCAAGTCCCAGTCTACCGACCTTTTTTACGACCGTGTGCAATCCAGTTTTGTCGCTTTTTTCGTGCACTCATGGTCTTTATTTTATGCAAGTATTTTACAGCTACTTGCAAGTAGTGTAAAGATATCGATACTATTTCTGCTTTCCCAGACCGTCCATCGGTCTCAACCTAAAGCTTAGGTCCTCATGTTAGCCGTTCACTCGAGAAGCAACATACTCGAGTTTCGCTCACTTTAGAGCGCATCAGCACATATCCACCGTCTCACCCGAGTTTTGAACCTGGGCGTGTGTTGTATCCAGCCCTCACCGGGCTGATACGAATTAGAGTCAAGTTTGTTCAGACACCGTCTTCAACTACCATCAATAGGGTCCGACAGCTTCAAAAAGGGAAGTGGTTACTGTCTGTCAACTCCAGTGGAAAAAGTCGGGTGCCGGTGGCTGTCACCGAAGGTAACAAACAAACATGGTCCAGTAATTCGGACCAGCCTGAAGGGTAGCGCAGTGGCGAACACGTTCCCTATGCGAAAGGTTCCGGGTTCAAACCCTGAGTGGGATAATGGATGTGCGGGAGAGCGAAAGTTGAGAGCCTTTTAAAGGAAAGGCTGACCGGAGGGCCTGAACCTCGTGTGTTTAGGGTATTCCATCAAGTAGTCAACCAAAGAGAATGAGTCATTTTGACTTAGACGCGTGGTGGTAAGGGTGAAAAAGCAACTGTACTAATAAATATCTCAGCAAGTTAAGGTTGAATTCTTTTTCAGACTCTGTTAGTGTTACCGAAAAAATTGCAAAGCTTCTGTGATACTTCTTCGTCCCAAGTATCCAATTTTTTAGACGGTTGCCTCCTGGGAGTCGGAACATTTACCAAGTTTTGATCGACTAATCCAGGCATTTCATTGTTGTTTGACGACAAGCGACGCTTGCTTTTGTCGTTTCCTAACCAGTTGCGCTTATTTCGTCGTTAACCGTTTTTTTCAGTACAGTTGATCGAAGTTGTACAAGTGTCCATTGCATGGTTTCCACGGACCAAACTGCGTAGATTGGACTAACATAATGTTTCGCTAATTTGGCAAGTCTCCAAAACATGCGGAAGAAACAATGAATTTCAAAGGTGACGTCGGAAATATTAAAGCATCAAAGTCCATCTCTTAGAGTCGTCCGCGTCCGATTCAGAACAGGTTTGCGAAATGTACCGTTAACATTACAAATAATGCTCGAACGGGTGGTGTACGATTTCACTCGATTTCGTAAACGGGATAATTTACAGTCCACTAGGATTGAATGAATGTCACTAGATAGGGCAATTCAAAAAAGATTATGGAGAAGTGCTCTACCAAGGTTTTACCGCTCGGTTCGCATCAGTTCGCTTCCAAATACAGCGGTCGCAGACAGGTTTTCATCATTTACTGGATCGATGCGAAAAAGCGCGGCGCGAACTTCGTTAAAATGCTAGCTGTTTCTCTCTCTCTCTTTCTCTCTCTCTCTCTCTCTTTTTGTCTGTCTCGACGTGCTGCTGTTGCACGTTGTTTCTGCGGGTGAATTGTGATCTTCAGTGATCACCATTCTCAGCAGTAGCAGCTTAGCGTTTCTGCAAAAAATAGCGCCCAGAATAAGGCAGAACATCAAGCCTAGTTGCAGAATATAACCTTAAATGAAGAAGTCAATCGAATGAATTAAACACCGACAGAGTTCACTGCTTCTCTGATGAGAAGATAACATGTACATCAGATTCACTATCTGACAAGGGTCAGCGTATTCGCGAGAAGCCAGGAAAGATAATCCCCGGACCTATCGTTAAGAGTTGGCACAGGTAGTTTGCTTAGATTCCTGCTAGCAAAAACGACCAGCTGTAGGCGATTAGAAGTATGCACCTCAGCAGAATTCATTTTGCAGAAAACACCCAAAATGCTCGAAATTATTCAGTGAGCTCCTGTTGTTGGATTAAGCTGATTTGCACATTGCCCCCATTTTCATGCAATCCGAAACTGCTTATGGATCGGAACGAGAAGGAAATGAATTCGTTCCGTTATGTTGACGACTGAAACAGAGAGGGACAGAGTAGAATAGAACGCTTTTAACCAACCAGAATTGAGTGTATGGTAACGGGAACATTTGGTCTCTTATGTTGATTTTTCGAGAAAAGTTGACTTTGCTCGCGGTTGCCTCGCTAGATGTCTCAAAATCCTCCTTGGTCCTACCACTTCAAAGCTGTCAAGGCGATGTTCGCGGAACTGCCAGCGAACAGGGAATACTTTGACATTAGATTTTGGATCCTAGCCAAATTCCGAAGTAAATTATGTCGTTCAGCACTTGTAATAAGGAACGAACAGTGGCACCCCTTAACTCTACCCCTCCCAAAACTACGCCTAAAAAATAAAAACCGTGTACAGATTGCTGTTTATTTCAAAGACAGCTAATGCAAAAGTTTCAAAAACGCTTCGTTTATATTACAGCTCAGGTGACATCCTTAGAACAAGTCTAAATAGATTGAATTTTAATTGGGTTAGTGAAATATGCCCAGTGATTTTGGTTTTCTGTGTGGATCAAGTAAGGTGCATCATGTTTGACATGCAGTTGTTTTAGGCTCTCACTCTTATTTCGTGCGCTTGAAAACCAGTCATGACCAAAACTGGACAAATCATCAACTATTTAGGCTACTGTACGATAATGGACAGTAAAAGTTTACATTAAATTCAAAAGGAAATTTTAGTAGTTACCGAAGCCCAATAAGGGAGAACTTAGCAGTCCACGGAGTAGGCCTTGGCGACGCCTGCTCACGTTCTTGACTCTTGTCGCATGAAATAACGCGGATCTGGTCAGAATCAGACATGAATCTGGAATAGAATGCGATATTGTTATGACGGGAGCAGTAAATCTGCGTGGCCTAAAATTGATTCAGCAACGAGATACGAAACGGGCCGACAAACTACTGTGTTGATGCACCAGAAAATGCGCATAGGTCGGATGAAATGAATTCACACTGGCGTGGTAGCACAGAGAAAGGCAAAGCTTTTAGTAGTGAGATGCGTTCACACAGAGAAATAGAAGAATTAAAAGGGGAAACATAAAGGCCGGTGGATGTATTATTCGAAAGGAGCGCCCAGTGAATGCTAATTGAATTCTCATTAAGGTAATTCGCCGCGCTGTTTGTGCCAATAATTTTCTATAGAACGGATAGAAGGCAAAGGCTGTAATACACAAACATTTCTCTAAATCTTCTGAACCGCATACGTAAATTATGTTGACGTTAGGGTGAGAAGTGGTGCAACACATTAGAGGGCAAACGGCCTCAGACAAGTCAAGGTGTCTGGCAAAAGCCGATTGGCTAACCCCGGTGGGAAAAAGATTATAAGACAACAGCTTTACGCACATTGTGGTGCCACAAAAAATTAACAGTCTTGGACTACGGTACCATAGAATCATTAGAAACGCTCGGCTGGGTTCAGTCGGGTGACCGAAGGTCATATGATATTTCGCGATTGCCGAGGTTGGGTTTCTGCTTGTCCGAATGATGATTCTTTTCTTTCACTAACCACTTGGGCACATGGTCCCTTATTCGTTGACCGAGGCAACGATCTGTTCTGCTTATGCAAGTGTCACCGCGGCTACTGGTGAACTGGCAAATTATGTGACGGGCGTTTAGGTCGGTCGTCTATGCCGTTCGTCCGTTGAAATTCAACTCCTCGGTTGTGCGTAGAATGTTCACTTCAGGCTATAATTGAGTACGCTTTGGCGCACACTACAGGTTTGGGGTAATTTGACCAAATAGGAGATCAAGTTATGGAGAATCACAAAAGAGAGCGACCTAAAAGATATCATGTCCGAATTAGTGGAGCAAAAACGAGTCACAAGCACTCTTCCAGTCAAGAGTGATCATCGATTCGAGAAAATTTAAGTCTTCTCTAACAAGAATCAAACCAAAGAATTTTAAGTCCAGTTGGAGTGCGCTCGAAATTCGTTACAACTGGATATCCCCTGAGTGCCCCACTTTTCTAGATCAAAATGATTGCTCAACAATGAATTTCAAAGAACTCGCGCCAATCCCAAGGGACTCCCGGAAAAGGCCACTCGTGCTAGTTCAAAAGAGTTCACTGTCCAGTTTTATTTCGGATCGCAACCCCGGTCACCGCATTTGGAGGTCCCAAACGCAAGCTAACTGTTAGCATGATTTCAAAACTTTGAGCAAATAGATAAGTGTAGATGAACTTTTGGTTCATTTTTAATCTGACTACTAAGTCAATAACTTTGTCGCAGCCATTCAATTCGATATGCGTGTAATGTGCTATCAGAATGGATGATTTTACGTTCAACATGTTCGTCTTGGTAAAATAAGAACAATCTCTTTTTTTAGTTTTTTTATTCTTTCTTCATCCATACGTTTTATGAAGAGTACGTGCTTTGCTATTAATATAATATACAATGTGTTCAAAAAGTATTTGCACGTATAAGTCATATCAGATTCGATGTATCGTGTTTTCAGGCTTCCAAGAAAATTCTCAAGCATTGAATAATCCAATAACAACTGAACACATTTCTCCCCGAAAACTTTCCCGTTGTTGTCAGTCTTGGTAACTGTCAACTCCAATGATTTCAATTTTCGTTGGTACCCTGAAAAAAACGTATTTAGGCCCCGGTCGATCGGAAATCACGAGTAATGCATAAGACTCAAACTTTCCCATCCACAATCGAGGTTAGGTCAGCGTATTCGCCCCGGACTCGGAATGGGGATGAGTTCCAAGTGTCTCTGTTGGCAGCCAAAGTTAAGCGAACTTGAATGCTACACCAGATAACAAACAAATACAAGCTAACCATAATAACAGGCTTTTCCAAGGACCACTCTTCCAAAATAAGGACAGAACGTTGTGCATTCGGGCTTTGTTCATGCGAGCCAAAACACTGTGCAGCACACTTGAACTGACAGCAAAATGAAGGATACCTTTGCAAGCTGTTATACCGTAACAAATATCCACTAAACTTTATGAGAAAAATTGTACTTGCAGTGAACAAGTAAACGATACAATGAGCGCAATTAAATCAAAGAGCCACTCTACCATACATCAAGAACGTCTCTGGGATACTTGATACATTATTTGAAATTCAAGGATTCACAGTTACACATTGGGCCAGAACTACCAAAAGACTCGTATGAAGACCGATAGCACACCTGAAAACCAAAGATAAGAAACAAGCATTTGGAATTTCGGACTCATGGGCGATGATAAGTCATACATCGTTCAAACCGGGATAAGAGTGGCCGTTAGAATGCAGGAGTACAAATTAGCAGGAATAACACGTGGCTCGCTCACTGCCACATCCGTGCACCATGACCAACAAGGAAATGAACTCAGTCAGGACGAAAGTGAATTTCTGGATTAAGCAAGTATGAGGCATGCGATGGAGTTTGTGGATGCTTAAAACTTTTCAGATCACTCAATCAACGGAACTACAGAGTTGGCTCAAGTGCACACTAGGATGAAGAACAAACGATTCAACCAATAGAGGAATTGGGTAATCATATCGTAAGAACACAGTCACAAATCTGAATTCACTGTACGCAAAACGTCCTTTGAACCCAATAACTGCATGCTTACATATTGGAAATGCAGTCAGCGGCACACATCTGAAGGAGTTCAGCTGCTCGAGTCAAACATCAATCATCTAGGGTCAAAAAATAAGGTGGCGGAAGTCATATATAAAAACAAACGTGTAGCTGCCAGTCCAAGGTCAACTCAAATACAGAAGAATATGGCCAAATGCACATACGTGGTGACGATGTCTTCTTGACGGACGATGAAACGTCTGTGATCTGAAAGCTTAGAGGCTAAAACCTGCAGAAACACACATAAATGACCACCACCTGTATGAATACAGTTTCGGGCTGTTGAATATTCCCAACATAGTTTGCGACTGACCTTCACCTTCACTGTTGTGAAAAGAACATGCAGATAACGTACTCGTTATAGAACCTTCCACAACTGCGTGAAGTGGATATCCATTGAAAATCTGCGTTGCTGTTACTGTGATTGACTGTTTTTGGGTGTTTCATGTGACTATTGGGGTTATCTCTGAATGAATGTATAATTGATAGATTTAAAGTGTAATCCTTCAGTTCCTTAAGAGTGGTTGTTTTCTGGATGGAGTTCGTGGTCACGTAATTAAAACGTTTCTTGAGAAAAATGACTTGATCTCAATTAATCGGTATTATAAACCTGGTTCATGTCCAATAGGTGTTCGTCAAAATATCGCGTCTGATGTCTCGTAAGTGACCCTGAAGCTTGAACTGGGTAACCCATACCGACAAAGTGGGGAAAACAAGTGGAGACATCAAATTCCGAAGTTTCGATGCAGGGTTGATTGATTCAGTGTAGATTACCATCAAATCCTATCAGAAGCCGACCTCTGACATCCACAACAGACAGCAGCAAAAACAGACCGATTTATGTCCAGGTTTTGAACAGTGTGTTCACGACTGTTGTGATGCTTGACAAGAGAAGTTACGGAATCGAGATGCAGGCATACTGATGACGTAAAATGCTTGCCAGCAGCAATACCTTTGAAAATTCCATCAAATTATGCTCGTCATTGCATAGAGCTAGCATCATAAAAGCTGGCTTTATATATGTGCTTGGTGGATTGATTTTGGAATTGGACCTTTGGAACAGGGGAGGGAAGTAATCGTGGCAAATTCTACACAGTCGTTTTGCTGAATATGACCCAATCTACAATGGCGGCAGCTGACAGGTAAACTGATTACTAACCTGCAAAGTCGGGATCCGAAGAAGCTTGCCTATATGAGCCATTCGGATAGGCAGTTAGTTCCCGAATTGAATTTGCGTTGGCCTGTGATGAATGGATCAGAATACGATCGAGATTCGGTTGAATTGAAATGAACCGCTCGTTTTGCTCGCTGTTTCATCGACAGAATGCTGAAAATAACTGAACTCATGCTACTATGTCTGCCATCTTTCTGCAATCACGCATTAATACCAGTGATTGAAGTTGAATCAGCACAGTACGGTTTCACTCCACTTATACTTTTGTTGATCTAAGGTAAAGGTTTATTCACTTATTATGCAATATTTTTTGAAGCTTTTGATCCTTCTTAATTCTGACTTTCCCACAGAATTGCGCGGTTGAACAAGCTATCGAAACTCCGTCAGAGGTACGATTTCTATTTAGATGATATTAAACCCTTGCTGTCGATTATATAGCCTGTATAGGTGAATAACAACAAACAAATAAAACTAAAACAATGCATTTTTGCTGTACCATTTATACTGACGCGGAATTTAAACCTCTTCACATACGCCGAGTTTAATTGATTGTCATTGTGCAATGATCTGTCTTAGATGTTCCAAGTAAAATCACTTCATTGTTAACTATACACCTCTGGTAGGTGACGGTGTATCGTCAACAAACTGGTGATGTGCAGCAGATGATCCTCCAACTTTAAGTTGCCAGGCGTCATATAATTACTCATAAATCTGAAAACCTCTTTTGAATCCAAGTTAGACTAGACTCCTGTTGAACTGTGCTTAATCAGAAGAACTAGCCCAATAGAAGAATTTACAACCAAGTTAGATCAGTATCAAGCGAACTAATTAGTCAGTTTTCCGAATTTCGGCTAGAGAAATGACTCCATGGCACCCGGGAAAGCACGCAGTTGGATCTAGCTAAAAAACGCTGAGACATCTCATCATGTGATGGAAATAGGGTTTAAAGAGTTAGACAATAAATAAATGCGCGCATTTTAGTGGCAAAAGAAAACTATGGGCAAAACTTTACTGTAATCGGAAATGTTTTTTAATGGAGAGTACCTAGTTACTTGGGGAAATGTGTTGAAATGACAAAATTTCATCACTTCCTATTTCGTCACAAGTCATATTATGTGGAGTGGAAGATAGTATTTGGGTCATGAGCGATGAACTTTGGTCTAGGTGATTCTGAATGACTGGGTAACATGAGTGTCAATCCACGTTCGGATTTGTTCAGTGCTTTGCCCAACGTGCTGCATGGATTGCTGTATTTCTGTTCGCGATTAAACTGAACAAAGTCATCACATTTTGTGGTCTTTTTAGCAACCTTACATCACTGGTTGTCGATTTTTGCATCTCACTATTTATTCAGAGTTCACCATACGCTTGTCCATGGTAAAGCCAGTTGGATAAATTAAGCACCTTAGATTGATTTTATGTGGAATCAACCATTAGAAATTCAATCGTGAGGGGGACTCAAATAAAAGATTGAAGTCACTGTTGGCATAAGTAAATGCAAAGAAAATGACCTCACACGACTAACCTATCTACCAGCTGGATACTGCTGATTTTTAAGGACTCCACTTGTGAGCCAACAACGATTACTTCAAAGGTTTTTGAAATTCACTGACCAGCTGTAACCTCAAAGTTAGGAATCTTTTCCATACACATTTGCGAGTATTTGCGGAGGTAAGAATTACAGTGATCAGACTTATGAAAATTCATAGTGTACGCATAAATACGGGGCATCACCGACACCGAATAATCTAAAAGCGATGGAAGCATATCAAAAGTAAAAATAAGCTCTGAGCACAAGCACCATGGACATAATGATCAGAATTTATTTCGAAACATCTCACGTTCTGACTGATCGAATCTGTCGATGGCTGATCTGCAGGATCGGTGGACGAGTCAACTGGTTGCGATCTTCAAACATTCACTTGAACCACGGACATCAAAATCCCTGGGTCGAGTAAACATCAAACGGACAGGCACAAAGAACAGATTTTTATAAGCAGCTTTAGGTTATTAACCCCAATTACGGGTACTTTCTGGGTGACGAAATTACAGTGATCGACGGTGTAATCACGGGAGTCACAAAGGCTAATACAGTGGCAGCAAGAGGGACCTTTTAACGAATCAACTTACGAGGAAACGTCAAGAACCAAATGACTGCCCAGAAAGGGTCAGTTGATAGTAGAATGATATTAGTGGAAATAAGTTTGGCATCCAACTAGAATAGCAAACAGCTTGACTATAGACAACGGAATGTCAGCCCAACTATCATTTTCGGCGGATTAGTAAGTTGTGCGATTTGTTAGCAGAAAAGATGATGTATTTCAGCGCATCCCAGATAAACTGAAGTCGACATAAAAAGACGTGTGGACGGGTACGGGATTTTGGTCAAATATGTCAACGTGTATCACCTAAAATTTGCAGCAAGCCTGAGTGACAGAATGCAACAGATGATAACAGATTTTCACACAGCAGCTTGCTGACTCTGATCAGGTTATGAGGCTTGATTTATTTGTGTAGACATTGGAGAAATGCCCTGTTGAATAATTTCAGTTTTTGATTGACCTAGCATGATAAATAGCTTTGGAATATATGAAAATCGGATGACATAACTTTCCAGAAAAGTCTATTAGTTAGATCGACAGAACTAATCGGAATCCCGAAGACGCATGCAGGAGCTTGTTTGCTTATCTGTGTGTGTTTGTGTGCACGTGTGTGATCCCATGTAACGAAATAAGTCACAGAGGAAAAAAAGTTACAGATTAGGTTGACTTTGTAAGGCATCGAAAGAACCTAGTGAATACGGGAAAAGGAAGGCAGACTGGGTGGTATATTTCCTCATACGGGTGGGTTACGCTATTTGGGACGTACTTTGTACATATCCACGGTTGAAAATTTCGTTATTCAAATCAGGTATTGGTTGGAGAGTTGATTGAAGTTGGTGGTCTTAATTTAGGGAAATGTATGAAAAAAAAAATAGTTTCGCCCCTTACGTTAGGCTAGGCTTCCTTGACAGGGTCCACGAGATATTCCCATGGGTTGTTTTAGTGCACTCTAAATCAGTTTGTATTTACGTCATGTGGAACTTAGTAGTTCTAATCACGTTTCCGTATCTACACTTTTTCTGGCTGGCGAACAAATAACGCTGAGGGAGCAGAATCCAGAAAGGAAACAAAACAAGGAGGAATTTTGCTTGTGAGAATGAAACTAAAGTGTAATCAGTTTGACAAACTAAACCGATGAACACGGAAAACTACTCGACGAATTTTAGTTTATAAAAACCACTATTTGGTCTCGGTAATGTTCCGATTATTTAGTGATTTTCAATAAATTTTCCAGATTCCACTGACTGGGAGGAAATTCTCAATAAGGGAACATTTATCAATGTGAATGAATAATGAACATCTAACACCGCTTATTATCAGTCAGAAAAGATATTTCATACTTTCCCCAAAAACAGAGTGACATCAAGTAGAGATTTGTCAGTTCAGAAAAGATGTAATGTGCCGCTGAAGTTGACGAGATGCTGTTTCCCGAATGAATAGTCTGTTTTCAAGGTTTATTCTGACCAGTTAAACATTCTGATGATATATCACAGCTTCGGTAAAACTTGGCTGAATTTGTTTTGTCTGTACCGTCCCGAATGTATGGCGTGACTACAACTGAAGTGACACTTAAATTCAATCGTATTGCCAATGTACCTTATAGGATATCACAAAACTCATAAAACCCTACAGGTAACCACGAAAACCAGTTGCTGATTCGTGTGCGACGGGTGTCGGTTCTCGATTTCCACAAAGCCACAGCGCGGTCACTTTTATCCAGGGCTTTATGCACTCCTTAGGTGGATACTCAGTATACACACTTTATATTGTCGGGGCAGCTGTATGTGCTGAGAGACCTAATCATAACTAGGATGCTTGAAGTAAAGTAATCTGTCGACACAGGTTGACTGCTGCGCCCGTGACGTTCGTGGCTCCTCAAAGTAGTGGCGGATAGATATTGCATCACATGACAAATTTAGACGAACCGTTGAGAATATCCCATAAATTCAGAGGTTATGCTTTCGGATTCAGAGTCTCTTTCTTGGGTTTGTTTCTCTGATGGGGCACGGCAGATATGCATTGTGGATTGTTTCCAGCGGAAAAAAATAGCACTACAGTTCATTCATCATTTTCTAATAACAAGTTGACCAATCAGATCGCATGATGATTGACTTCACGAACCACGCAATCTCGTTCTTCTGACACAAATTAGAATTGGGTAAATCAGTCCACCATTCAAAAGGTCCCCATTGTGATGGATGCTGGGCAATGGAAACTACTGTCATATGGAATGACAGAACGGCTGCTCTCATTAGTAGGCGCAGGAATTTCACTGTGAGAAGGAAAGCTTCTTTTGCAAGATAGTTCCTGAATAGTTCCACCTTTCGCTTAGGGTGTTTTTGTCGGAAATCGCGGCTGGAATGAAGCCACCGAACAGCAGTCAAAATATGCCACTGCAGCAAGATAAGAACTTGAAAGATCAGGAAATCGTCTAGACAGCATTTGATAGCAAACCCAGAGGAATCGTGCTATATGTATAGAGCAAACATTGTCAAACAAAGGAAAAAAGGGAAAAATTGTGGGGAATTGGGCGTAATAAGATTGCCATTCCCCTTAGTTTTATGAAGATGTTCAACTCATGTTTTAATATATACTACTATGCCACTGCAGCATGTTTTAATGAGCTTAGGTAATTCAGTTTTCCCAAATATTGCGTCAAGAACTTCAGAAATTAGAATACGTGACAGAAGTCACAAATCAGTGGAAACGGTCACTGCCACTGAAAAAATGTTTAGCCAGGTTTTGGGAGACAAACCTTTCTCCAAGCCGCATAATTGCCATTTTAGGGCTGAAAATTGAGATAACTGGAATGTGAAAACCCATGTGGGACATTATCTGTGAAATTAATTAAAATGTTTCCACATGGAAGGGGCATGCAAGATAACCAGGCTTTAAATAGACAAAGCGACAAAATGGCGGATTTGGGGGACTAAGGTAGTGGGAACAGAAAAAGACGTGCTGGAATAATTCTGTTTCTAAACTAATATCGGTCATGAAAATAATCTATCGCGTATACAAGAAAAGAAGACAATTAAGAAGATGAGGGTGAGAAATTGCTCTTATCCGCCCTGCTGGGATGTCACTTTTGTACAGAAAATGTATTTAATCACTTTGTTCATTATTTCAGAGGACAACAAATATAATGCGTAAGGCTGATTACGGGGTACGATGGGACGATTTTTGAGCAAATGGAGGGGACCAGAGACAACATTGGACGAAGTAGTCAAGGGTAACTCAGATGGAAACGACTGGAGAAATTCTGCGATGCGGATGCAAAGCCTTGGACAAAAAACGATAAATCTTGGTTGAAAGAGTGGTCGCAAATTGGCAAAGCAAAGCAGGGTTCCCGTTAGTGGCAGACCATATGGTCTATGAAATCAATAATCATGCAATATTGCTCCAATGATCATCAAGATACCGTTTCTTAGTTGTTAGAAATCGTTAAAAGTGCATATCCGCAGTCCGCCAACGGGGATGCAAACTTAGGCTAAGGATCTTGATTCGCGGACCTTGGCCAGGTTTTCAGGTTCTAGTATACTTCTGTACTTAAAGGAAAATGAATTTTGGGACATCTGAGGTAAAGACATATATTGAAACATATTGATGCAAACAAATCATCGTGCATAAATCGGGGAATGACTCGCAAATTGCCCCGTATGGCTGACGAAAACTAAGCAAAATGATGTGTGGATGAGACTGCTGTCTCCGTTTGCACAAATACACGTTGTCTAATTTCACTCGGAACTCAAATAATGGTACTTACCACCGCATTTGCTATTCACTGTGATCTCGCTGTTATTTCACTCGAATTAATCCCGTTTTGCCAGTCTTTTGTGCTCGAAAACCTAGAATTTTTTAATTTTTAATCTTTGAATTCTTTTGTTAATTAAATAAAAGCTTACATTATTTTCAGAATGCGGACTGCGATCAACAGAGCGCTGTCAAATGGGGAAGTTGACCGGCTGTGTGACGTTTTGAACTCGTGACATTCGTGTCCAAACATCACAATCTTATCCGCCTAATGGGGTAAAAGATATTTCACACCCTTGGGGACGTCGAAAAGGGTTAGTCACCTACTAGGAGCCGGCTGTCTCGTGCACAAACATACGAGTTCGAGTTTCCGGTCTTTATCCTCTTGTAGCTACCATTCGTATTTTTTAAAATTATCCTCTATAAGCAGTTTAGTGTAGTTCAGATTAACCCCCAAAATGTTTTTATGGTGATATTACACAAGGCTTCTCGTCTTTTTAGTTATTGAATGCAAAACAGCCCGGTTGAAACGTTTGGTTTTCTTCAAGCCAACTCTATGTGGATATTCAATCGTAATGGGAGGATCGAAAAAACTTTGGAATTTGGCTCTTGAACTGTAACACGATAATGTTGACCTCCACAGCAAATCTCGTTCGCAGACCCTTGACAGAACTTAAACGTATGAGGGAACACAAACTACTGGTCATAATTGTTCGGATGTTATTTTTGCCTGTGTATATATAACCTCCCAATGGTTTGAGGAGTTGAGTGGAATAATCCTCTACTATTAATTCGGTCTTTGCTTTCTTCTTCCGGCAGTTTATATCAACCAGTTAGGTGTACACAAGGCTGATACACAATTTGGAATGTATCGCGCTTTCAATCACAGCCTCTGACTGCATTAGAAATTCTTCGGATTGTCAAATTGGTAGAAGCGCTGTTATTTATCCCGTTCGTAATCTTACGGTCGCGAAGTGAAAATGTTCTTCATGCATATATATATATATATATATATATATACATCTCTTTGTGTGAAAACATATGCTTAAATTTCATGCTGATTTGTATTCAAACATTCGAGCTAAAAACACTGGTGGCGGGCATCAGAAGTGTGCTTGTGTGCTTCGTATTTAATGTTTGCAGTGAACAAGAATATACGTACCGCAATCTGTTTCCAGATGGATTTTACCGCATGTTTATATGCAAAATAGAGTTATTTTGCTCAAACAATTTTGGTCCATATAATGAAGCCGGAAGGTTGAGGTCCGTACTGGCTGATTATTCAGCTTGATGGCCCTAATGAAGTGCTTGAGAATCCCAGGCACCAAGAATTGTGTTCTGCGACATATGTTGGTTGGCATAAGAGCGATGTTTGAACACTTTGGTTAGAATTTATTTGCAGTTATTTAATCCAGTGGAGGTCAGTGGCCTCTAACATTCATTTTCATACTCGGAGGCAACTGCTAACGTCAGAATGGATCATCAAATAAACTCGGTCAGCCGAACTAATTTGTTGTGAAACTCAGGACCAGTCGTCATCATTCAGAGCACACCGAGATAGTTATAAATACTTTTAGCCTTAGGAATGAATGATTATCCAGAAAGTGGAGTTACGCGGTTACTGGAATACTACATGAATATGTATTTAAATCCTTTCTAAACTCATACATGTAGGAAGTTGCCGACTGTAGTTAAGGCAGCCAAAACTGGTTACTTTCTCACAGTAAATCCGATGCAAGGAAGCAGTGTTCTCGACAGCAGCGCGATACACCGATCATTTCCCGCAATGAGATCAAACATAAGAGTTCGGACAAAAATGGCACTCGAATAAGGGTAAAAACCACTTTGTTGTCACTCGGTAGCATTTGCTGTGATTTCTTCTTTCTACACATAGAAAAAGTTTAAACTGACTAATCTGCTGGAAGCGATCTGATTTTAAGCTTCTGGTTAATTTCATATTAGTCTACCGGTTATTTGGTATAATTTCACGCCGGTGATACCTGACTATACCGCTGGTTGTAGTGAATGCATTTTTATCCTCGCCATGGTGACTAATAGTCGCAGATGAATCTTCTAAAAGCTTGACTAATTCCACGTTTACGATACTGAACAATAAATAATCTGTGTTCTACTGGGCTCTATTAGATGAATATGCCGAGACATAATAACTTTTATTCGTCAACTAACGTCCTTTACTGCTGACGCCCGATTAAGGGGCTCAGTGCTAGGAATTTGATACATTTTCGCACTTTGGATGAAACTTGAGGTGATACTAACTATATTTGATCAAGCCAGGACACTCGTTTTGACAATGCTCAATAACATTGCGGAAGATTTCCTTCCCCATCGATTACCAGCATTTCTTTCCCAGCGAAAGTTTGTGTGCAACATCATTTGAAGTCCAAATTGTGACAAAATTCGAAGTTAATCACTCCAGACTGGCCTTCACCGGCAATCGTGCATGCAGTTAGAAGTATAGCGGGTTTGAACAGGTCATCAGCAAAAATCTCAGTGATTCGTAGTTCATTCTGTTATGGAAAAGCAAAAGAATTGTTCTGTTAGCCTACGGGCCGCATTATTGATCAAATACAGTGCACATTCGACAAACCAATTCGCCATTTGACAAAAGAATGTCCTACTTTACATTAGACAGTAGCTAGCCGCAAATCACAGAAAGTATGCGAAAGTGCAGTAATTTTCTACCGAGCAAGCATTTAGTATTGTCCGCTAACTAATCGCATTGTGACTGATGAGTCACGGGTTTTCCTCCATTTTACACTTGTAACTATTCTGGCTCGTATTTAGTCATTATTCTAGAGTACCACAGAACGACAACAGATATATGCATCTATATTCTTGGCTTGGCTAAAACACCTTTGCTCGGTTGATGATCGGGCACTCGATTCGAATCAATATCCTCTGTGTACAATTAGAAAACCTTTATGGATCTAAAATGACTTCGAAACTCGCGAATTCATAGTTTCCCTTTTCATTTCGCTTGCTTTTGCATTGGAACACCTTTGAGTTGACTAATTTGACATCGGCAAGAACACTACTCTGAAAAGGAAACTTCGATGTTACCATTGGTGACTAGATTTTAAGTAAATCGGTAAAATGCTTACTATTGTAGCTTCGCAGTTTGTTAACTACAAGAAACTACTACTACTACTACTACAAGAAAAAGCATTTTATAGTGCATGTGGTTCAATACCTTTTTAAGCGATCGAAAATATTGCCACACTGTCCGTTGTCATCGGCTATCGCACTGGACACAGGTATGTCCATTTTGCACGCCAACCCGAAAAGTTGAGGCTTGTCGCTAATATTGCTCTCGGCGTGATAGCCTCTAACCTCAGGGATTGTTAGTGATTCCAAAAAAGATTTTACAATAAATAAACTTGGCAAGATGCAGTGGTTTTCCGTCTTCTGTAACAAAATTATTATTGACCAGTTTCCGTAATTTTTCAGCTAGCAGTTCAAAACTTTTGGAAGACAAGCAATTCATTGTGCATCACCACGACGGCATTTGGGTAGTTAAAACGGAGAGATTAGGATGCCGAATCAGTGGCACAATGCATCTGAGAATTTTCCAAACGATAGGTGCTATCGGTCGCGCAAGTCAATTTTGCTATCAGGAAGGAACAAATTTCGCGGAAGATTTTAGGATCCAGGTCAAGAACAAACAAAAATTTGCAGATATTAAAGCAACCGAAACGTTATTTAGTATTGGTACTTTAAACTAAAATACGGGACTCGGATAATAGCATTGAGGTACGGATACGGACTGTCAGGACAAACTGCAATAATTTCTGACCGAACTGCAAAACTGAGAACAGAGAGAAGATCAGGATAGCTGGGAGACAAGCCCGTTTGATTTCATTTGCAAACCATCAGTTCACATCCAAAACAAGAGCAGTTCTGATTGATGGAATTTCTCCGTTGCTTTGGGACTTGTTGAATATTTAAACCTGCCGTTCGTGCTCCGCTCGAATTTTGATTGGGTGATTGTGTGCATAGGATGCAGCGAAGCTGTACCGGACTGTACTACATGATGTCTAAGCAGACTCACCACGTGTCATCAACCCAAGAATTGTGCATAACACTAGTCGTTGTAATCTTCGCATTGGTTTTAGTCAAGTGAAAGTTAGAACCAAATTTGACTCTTGCTCACTGGTTATGTGCCTATGGTTTAGTGAAAGCCAGAGAAACAGAATGCCGTCAACTGACCAAAATATTCGAACTCTTGAGTTCTAGCGGTGGATTTTGATATCGGGTATCTTGTCGCTTCAGTTTGTGAATACAGACAAGCAAATCGACTTACAACCTATGTTAGGAACGGCGAAAAAGCCACGAAGCGAAGTATTTAAAAACGTCCTGGTGGCAGTATTCGGCGAAAAAACCGTGGATTTTTGTTTATTCAGTGATCACCCGTCATAGAACTTGTGCCTTGTTAGATGTCGGAAACCTCACAAGTCTGTCCACCTATCGTTCTAATTCACGATTTTTTCCACTCTGCCCAGGTGACATTCAAATGGTACCGCATTTGAATGTGCCCTCAAAAGGATTTGGATTCACATAATATGTCCCAACTATGTCCATTCCGCCAGTGTTTCTACTCCCAGATGGTAATTTGTCTATAGCTTGTGAACGTCGTGTTCCTCCATCTTTTGAGCAATTACGGATGAGTTTGAGCCCGTGAAACTATGGACAACAATCCATCTTTCCGATATTATTTTGTACACTCCGCTGAAAGGTAACCACTAGCAGTAAACCATACTGATGCTTAAAACACAAAACTCTGAAGCTTTGTTAAAAATCCTAGTCTCAAGCCAAACCTACAGTTACTATGCGACAAGAAAGTCTTATTATGTTGATTTTTCAGCACTAGTTAAGTAAGTGTGATTTGCGACTGCTGTAATGAAGTTTAGTATGGGAATGCAGTCAATACCTTAGTCGAATGTGGTGCCACCCATAAACTTCTCTAGTTCCCCAAATTTTGCTGAATTAAAGCACTGATCAGCAATCAGTTTTATCTTTGGATGGGTAGCCGATTTGCGAACAGAGCCACACTTGATTAGTCGTCGTGCTGTGTGAATCTAGTGAATTGTTTGTGGAGTATCGAGCTCGACTACCGGTGCACATGGCACTCAAATTGATTAAACGTTATTCTGACTGAATAGAGTTAGGCGCCTGTGGCCGTGCAAAATGAGGGACAAATGGATGATATGCATCACGAGATGAGGTTTGATAAACTGTCCAGTGTCAACCAAAATGCAGAGCAGAGTAGTCTTTGAAATGCGGTCTTTTGTCTAGGTTCGGACTCAGTGGATGTACGGTGATAATGAGTTCAAATTAGGATGAAACAAGTGCTTAGTGCAGCTGTACCATCCTGACGGCTAAGTGAGAGAGGATGAATAATTACGTGGAGATTCTAATCTCCTACCGCTCATGTTTGTCAAATGAGGTTCCCATTCACAAAGAATGTCAATGCATGAATATGACGACTTGCTATCCATAGTTACCATCAACCCTAAACAACATGACTGCTGTTTTCAGCAGTGATCAGGGCAAAACAGTAAATTGGACAAATAAAAAAGTAATAAACAAGGTGTTTCCCTGGGTGTCTGAGTAGTAGGTCTTAAGGAAATCCCAGACAAATGCCTCAACGGCAGACACGATAAGATTGATTGCCCGCAAAGCATCGAAACTGATAGATTAATCGCAAATGCCGGTTGAGAATTTAATACCGGCAAAAGAAATGTGGATGAGAAATTCCGGCCAGATTTATACGTAAAAGATGCCTGCAACAAAACTAGAGCGTGAGCCTTTGCGACTATGAGATTATAGTGAAACCAAATTTCTAGGACTGAATCTGTAAGAATATTGATGGATGTTTACTTTCGGTCCAGATGACTTTGAAGGTCGTAACGGCAGGACGGAAATGAAGAAAGCAGTCAGTTGATTCGTTTTCCATCCGCGGCACGAACAACTCGATCTGCAGGCTTTCGTCCGATGCACTCTAATCAACCTGTCGTGCGGAATGAATTTTTTATGTTGTGATCAGACAATTATGTAAAAGCGACATATGAATCCATGCCTAGTTATATGATATCCGTGTTACTGAATCTGTGGTTGACTGACAAAGTTTAGCATTTGGATTACATGAACAGTTTGCATAGCAATGTTCTTTTGTCCCGAATGCTCCTTGCTCGCGAAGTGTAACAGGAATAGACGGCTTTTCAATGACAATTTTGAGACTCAGATAAAATGGTTATGATATCAGTTTTGGTTATCATTGAAAAGCAGTCATAACTCATGACGCTGTATAGAGTAATAACCACTGCTTCTTGACTCATCTGGTTACTTGCATGGAACCACTCAACCGATCGATCGATCGCTCAATAAAAAAGCACTGACATAATTAGTCAGTCAACATATCTGTCTATCTACCTATCTATCTATCTATCTATCTATCTATCTATGATGTGCGTCTCCGTCGTCTGTCTGTCCGCCTAAGATATCCATCTCTGTTTCATCCACCTTACGTCTATTTGTCCGATCTATCTGTCCATTGTTTTGGAAATAGTTGTCTACCTATTATAACAAGAAATGAGCCGGGGATCGGCATTGGATCCTACGTGCTGCATACTATTTCGTTTTCCACTCTTGACTGAACTCATCTGGTTTAGACTATTCTACTATTCGTTGTTCCATTGATTACCAGTCAGTAATTATTTGACGTGCAACGAAACTAAATAGAAATTGACACTTCACCACATTGATGTTGCAGACGCTACCGTCACTTGATTTGCACGTTACTGTCACGCAGCTCAGACGCGATCGCCCCTTACTATGATTTGACACTTCTCTGCAGGTAGACCTAAACGCTACAAGCGAAGCTTGGATATGGACCTACAGAACCTGCATTACTTGGATACGTTTAGTAGTAGGAGAATAATGGTTTCACCCTATATGTATACTGAATTGAACCGTAAACAATCCACATTAGACCGATAAAAGTTATCTGAGATCGAAACGCCTCAGCATTGCGCACGCAGGCTCTGAACGGTTTGTTGGAACTTCACCACATGGTATAGAGCTCTGAGCTGACACGAGACAGGCTAACCGTGACAAATCAGTGACGGATAGGTGCGAACGAGTCATGTGGTGAAGTTCACAACCGTTCAGAGCCTGCCCGGGTAGCGTAATGGCTAAGGCGTTCGACTGAGAATCGTTCGTCCCGGGTTTGCGTGCCAGTTCGGGCGCGCTGTGGATATGCACTGGTCATGATTCCTGACAAGGATGAAACAGCTGTACAGTGAGTGCTTCCATGGTTTCTTTATGGTGAGTTGAGCGATGATATCACATGGTGAATTATTTCATGAGAACATTCAATCTCCTACTACTAAAAAATGTATAAATAGAAATTATTGGAACTAGTTTTTTCGTCACTTGCTGTTGTTCTCTAGGTATTCCGTTGGACGATTTGCATTGTTTCTAACTTTCCTCGCATGTGCATTCGACGAACTAGAAACAATAGAATTTCTGTGCAAATTAACGTTATTATTGTGCTACATAACAGGATATTTTTGCAAGTTTTCTGTCCCATTATGTTCAAAATATGTTGTCCTAAATGTTATTACCGGTTACTCGAAAGTAAACCGCAAATTGCCAAGGACATAACACCTGTTGTGTCCGCGAGAGTGCAGTGTTCATGAATTGGTTATTCACACAGAGAAAATTCGACAACGGATCATGTGCGAATACTGTTTCAGATTATCGTCTTACAGTAAAATTTTTGAATTCCTACAAAGCAGACAAAAAGCGGGCAGTTGTTTGATCGCCCTCTTCCGTCCTTGTCATTCGATAGGAGTTTACAAGCCAGCAATTCTGGCTCATCGACGGCCCATAGCTCGAGATCTAATAGAGTCAGTGTTCAGCCGGCTAATTCAAAAACGTGCTCGTCTTTGGACAGTAAGATGGGTGAAAATCGAGTGCATTGCAAACTTGGACGAGCATATTACAATAAAGCTCATGGGTAGAATCGCTTGTGCTTTTCCTTACGATTTACTGGCTCAGCGGATGGAGAGCTCGAATATGTATAATACTTGGATATGGGTCTGAATCCCGACGGAATTAAAGATATTCGGCATGAAGTACTGACTAATAACGTTGGGCAAACGAAAACGGTCCATTCTGCGCCCTTGTCCTTACACTGAGAGTTGGGAGTACGTGTGAAACAAAAGCGAGTAAATAGCATTTATCTCGCGAGGCGGTGACAACTAACTCCGACACACTTATGTCCCATTGTGACAACTCGTGAGAATCAAATAAACACCATTTTGGTTGACTCTCAGATCCCTTATTAGGCAGTGAATTAGGAAGCAGTTAGAAACATTCGAAATTTAGAAATTCTCACAATAAACGAAATTAAGGCACTCTGGTTTATGATAAACGCAAACGACTCATCAAATGCACATAAATAACGGACCTGGATGGTAATACTTTCAAGTTTTTGTGGTCAGTTCATTTGCGTCATGTGTCATAAGAAAGGGATGATGGTCATTAAATGAATCCGATATGAAACGTCTTGAAAGCAATAAATCTAGAATAGAGACGCATTTCGTTCGAAAATCCATCACTGGTTCAACAATAAGAACTAAAAATAAATAAGGGGGAGTACGGTTTAATCGGTCTGAATAAGACTATTAATAGGGGGCTGCATTGATATTTGAAAAATAGAATGCAAAGTAGTTAATTTAAAATAATTGACCAGACGAGGTATTAGAAACAGCAGAAAATTCCCGAAGGTTCCCGACTGGAATCCTCCTACTGCCAGTGAACTTCCTCATTTGACACCCATCTGTTGTTCTTAACTCCCTCGTAAAATGGCGTAAAATGTTTTTATTTACAAATAAAGTGAAACACAAAAAATAAGGTATCCGTAGTTAATGAGGCGTTTTATGATTCCGTGGATGAGCTAACCCCAAGGCTGATTAAAAAGGAAGCCCCGTACAGCTTTTCCATCCCTGTTTGAAATCATTATCAAATGGTTATGTTAGTCAGCGCATAAGCATTCGACCTCAGTTACATGTTCTAGTTCGTGTTTAATCTGTGAATGTTCCATTCCGATGGATAGAACAATTGTACAATATTTCCAAGGTTAATTCTTGACGAATTGGATATGGACACTGAAAGATGCACCTGTTCATTGTTGTATGTACCCAACAAGACTGGTACGTTGATTGGCCTCTCGTCGAAGAAATGAGGCTGCCTTATGACTAAGGCAGTCCCTACAAAAAAGAGATATTTCTGTGAATAGTTTGCCTGCAAGTATGAACACATGCTTAGGATAGCAACGTAATCAATAAAACTTATCAGAACATGGTTTTTACTGGTACAATATCTAACGCTACTGTAAAATAGAACCGACTGCTAAATTACAAGGTCATATTCGTTCGTACTTGAGGCACGATAAATCGAGGACCAACAAAGCAAAAGTTTTTGTCATATAAACATAAATAAGGTAACCTATCGTCACGGTCAAAGTGCACACATGGCGTCTGTGGAAGAACATTTGTCGTTACATGCAGTCACTTTTAAGAAATTTAGAGATGTCCACCGAAGTTTCCATTGAACGGGCCCTTCCAAAATAACTATTAATTAAGGTAAAAAATTATTGCAACTTAAGCTTAGTCATCTTACAACACACATTCAATAATAATAATAGTCTTTTACTCGCAATTCAAAAAATGGGACTCGAATTAAAATGAGTAGATCAACGCGGTTTTGCATATTTGAAATAAAACCGGTTTCGGAATGGATGTTTACTTGTGATTCAATTCTGCATACCTGTCATGCATTTGGGAAACCTAAGGTACTGTGAGTGATGTCACCGTATCGTCGGCTTGAAAATCTGATTAAATAATTCATTCTAAGTTAAATTTTATTACGCGGGATAACGGTTGGTTGACGTATTAAGATCGATCGCATTTACAACATATCTTCAGTGGTCAGTACAACATGAATAGCTGTTAAAATTTCGAGAATAAATCAAATGCAAATTAAAGTGTTAGAGGATTTGATTTGAAAGTCTCGTCACCAAATCACATTCCGTTTAAATCGGCCTACTAAACTCCTAGATTAACTTTTGTTTTTTCATGTTACCTTCTAAAGGAGTGAAAAGGACAGGAACTCTTGAGCCAGGTTACCGCTATCTGGAAGTTCCCTGGGAACAAAGAAGTCACACATGTCAGAATGACAATAAACAAAACTGCCCAGAATGTATATACTCCTAACTGGCATATCCTAACAAAAAAACATCAAAAAAAGCACTAGGGAACAAACATAAGTCTTCTGAAAGGAAAATTGGAAGACAGACCAAATAATTACTGTTTTATTTAAAGTTTTAAGGTTTCAAATTTCATAATATTTTCTGCAATTGGTTTGAGTTAGCAGACACACCAGTCAACACGAGTGGATTCGCTGAAAATTAATTTGTAGTTTGAGATTTGCCAACACTAAAATTGCGTAAAGTTTCGAATTTTTCTTTTATTTATCAACCCGAAAGTTTTCCAAACCTTGTTGTTCCGAACGTTTTTATTCTTGTCTTATTTGATGAACGACGGTTATGTGTTTGCTACTTAGTATTCTGGACCAGTGTCACACCCTCGGTATAACCTGTGGTCGATTAGACATGTCTTTTCGGGAACAGAGACTTGATGAATGATATTTGCCCATAATTTAATTAGGATTTCCAAATCTTCCTTGTGATTTGTCGAATTAGGTCTCCATTAATGTTATCGACCACCTGTGATAATGTTCATCATGGTCGCTTGCATCTGTTCTGTATTGTCTGCGTGCGAACTGTGTTGTTTAAGCGCGGCCTCAGTTCGTAGTGTAAAATAGACACTCATTCCGGTACACACGAGATCCCCACCTGGACAATCCCATCCGATTTCTATCCTTGCCATGCACTAAAACAGAGATTAGACCCTGCAAGTATTCCAACCGTAACCCAGATGATGCGATAAGAGGTCTAACCCCCGAAACATTACGTCGTTATTTCCAAACGAATGATTTGACTGATAACAGACATTAGTGCTTGTCACAAAGCTAATGCGTCAAACACAAATCAAATGATTTGACTACTTTTTGTATCTTTGCCAGTTACCTCTTTCGGGGCGAGAGCATTTGCTGATTGTCGGATATAAATGCATTGCTTTGAACGGGGCAAAACAAAGTGAAATGTGTGCAAATGGTGCTCAGTTACGAGATACTTCCTTGACCACAGACAGCACTTGTGTCAGATCTCAAATTATGTTAGTCAGCCCTACTGGAAAGTTGGTGTGCATGCAGAATGCTGGTGAACTCCTTACATCGAATATCCCCAAAGGCATTTTCCCCTCCCTTGCTAATCTTTATATGAAACCTGCCTTCTGAGTTCCAAGTAACAATTGCTATAAGATTAGGCTGGTCAAACATTTGGTCAATTATCCTCCAAAACTGGTTCTTGTACAACTTAGTAAATGTGAATATACATTGTTTACCACTGATACTTTACAGTTCCTTAGGCAAATATCATGTCAGTTGCCATCATGTCTAGCGTATTTCGTCCCATATTCGAGGACAAATAACCACCCTATTTCGATTGACTCCCCAATAGATATGCCGGAAATCATTTTAAGCTTATCCGTTTTCAGTTGATGATCACGTCCACCTTAAGCCCAGATACTGTGCCCCTACGGTAAGCAAACATTTAGTATACTAATTGCAACGGTGGAGTTGTTCTACCGTCATCCGTCGATTCAAAACCGTATTCGGACCAATGTGAGCGTGGAAGGCGTGTGACAATTCAAAGTACATAGTGATTTAGACATTTAGCCAGGAATATTATGATATGAACGCACTAAGTATCTTCTGACCTGTACTTAAATCTTGCGTCTTCTGAATAGCCCAACTGTGCATTAATAGCTGCGTCCAGCTTTTGTCTCACACTAAATTACGGCTTACTCTCAATGTTAGCCAATCGCACTTAGCTTGTAAATTAGTTTTAATGTATGTTGTCCGCAGTTACTAAATCTGTTGCTCATTTTTCCGGCAAAGCAGCACCGCCCAATATTCCAGTTTTATCAGAAAAATCTGACCGATTTTTTCGTCAACACTAAGTTTCGCATACGAATGGATGAACAGAATTCTCCGGGAAGCTCATGATCGGTTTTGGGATTATTGCGCCAACTGATTTTGTATACCCTAAATTCTTCTGTCCAGCCATTCCCATAGGAAGCAATCCATTATTGGGTTCCTGGTAGAATCTTATTCAATTTATTAGTAACGTGAATGGACGATGAAGCAGTTCGAGAATCGCACGGTGAACCGTGGGAAAAAATCCATGCTTTCTGATTTCCTGTCCTCTTTCAGTAGGTTAGTCTATCCCGACTGGAGACAAACCTCAATGTGATTCTTAAATAGACTAACTATCCACCCACTGTCCCAGTGGTTCAAATGTGATCCTAATGAAAATCTCGTGTTGGCCTGAAAATCGTGGCTCATAAATGACTACTCTGCTTCAGTGCTTTGTGACTTATTTTTCATGTTGTCTGCTATGCAAAATGTAAGTACCAATATAAGGGGATAGGTTAAACTGAGGGGTGCATCTGTGGCACTTTATTTTGGTTGGGCAGCAGATAGAACTCAACTGGATGACTAGAACTGTACATTTAAGTGCGCGAATGTGTCTTACTTGCCCTATATTTGCCCGTCCATTGCACCTTTCAAGCATAAACCTCAAGTCATCCAATCAACCTTACGTTCAGGTTGTTCCAGCTTAGAACACCTCAGCAGTGCAATACCCACCTTTTCTGCCCAATGTTTGAATCCGGGCCAGCCACCTAGGGGGTGTGTAGTATCACTTCCCCAGCCACCTGACGTCCATGACCGATCAGGACTTGTGGTCTTTGTAACCAAACAGCAATTCTCACAAAGCCATCAATTCACATGATCGCAAACCAGCGCCCATACTTTAGATGGGCTGACCTATCGCGTTAAGTGCTAAATTTTCTTGCCTTGACATAACCAGACTCGAATGCATTCCTTACTTAGCCATTTTTCGTTTGGTTAACTTTATGTGACAAAAACAAACGTGTATCTTAGTTCTGCTGGAAAATAACACTGAAGTTTTTGTATCTACCCTTCCTTGCAAAAACAATTCTATAGTACACCTTTGACGCACGTGTCAATATAAAGAATCTAATGGCTAGGAAATCAGCTTTTCAAAGGGGGGAGATATGTTTAACTGCGAAGAAGTTAGAAGCAAAGCAGAGAACTGTTTACGGGCCCCTACCTACCCGAGAGGAATCGGTATTCCACATGAAACTTAGAGTTTCTCGACGTTGATTCTCGGCAGACGCTTCTATAAACGAATGTCAAATCGGAGCTGGCTTCAAACTCTTTTATTACTGGAAGAACAAATTATGCAATGCTCGAAGAAATACGCAGTTTGTAATATTAGAGGAAGAAATTTTGGTGTCATATAGGTTGAGTGCACCGGATTGTTTGATCAATATACACGACGATATCTCATTTTGGCCCAAAGTTTTGTAAATAATCCACTGGATGATCAGAATTAGTTGACCGAATTGAGTTCGATTTAAAGCAGGCATGCGATGCTTGAAACGTCAAACTATGCAAACCAGTGGCTGTGTTAACTGATTAGTCGACGTTTCGAGCGTTTCTCAAACATGATTTGCAAACGAACGAAAAAGTTGACCCAAGGATTTCTCGCAATTTGTGTTTAATAAGCTGTGCCGGCCCATTTGTGTGTGTGTGTGTGTGTGTGTTCGGATGGCTTGCTAAGTCGCAATATGGCCAGCTACGTTTCTGCCTCTCTTTTTTGCTTGAGACACCAATCTTCAAATGCGGTATCATGGTTTTTTCACTACTTTCGTCGTCGATGCAGGTGTAGCAGTGGGCTGGGCTGGACCAATCGAGATGAGTTTCACAGAGCCCCATTTCAATGAACGCGCTAGGTGGATTCTTGAAAGACGTTTTCCTGACTTTATACGACGAAATGAAGTTTTATTATATCTGATATCCTTCACCTCAATGTTTTATAGATAGATGCTCTAAGCCATCACTTTTATGTAGTAGATAACTATGCCTAGCAGATTCGGGATCACAAATGGTGGTATTTCTTTCTTTGTGTTATTTGTGCTGAATACGAATTAGGTTTTCTCATGCCTCATCAAGACGGTCCTATGTCGGAATTCCAATGTTCTGCTGATATTCATCGTCTGCACAGTTTGGTTTGCCGTGTCAGGATTTGCGATTAAACCAACTCAGTAGCCGTTGTTATAGTGATTAGCTAACGTTGAATGTTCACTTACATAGTTATACTTTGAAGGTCATTATGACGGTGAATCAGTGATCACGATAGCTCCCCGCCATAAGGTCGCTAGTTCACTATCTAGCAGCGCTACTTAAATAGTTGAAAGAAAATAAGTTTCTTGTTTCTTGTAATACGTTATGGGTATGTAAACTGGTCATAAGGCTGAGAGCAGCGTGAATAAATCACTCTGTTTAGAACTTTCTGATTGAAAAGGCGAGTATTGTGAAGTGCGTCGGTGCCCGACTAACAGTTGCTTCAGATGAATTTCATTTCTGTACATAGTTCCAAACTCATTACATGCAGCGGAAGTTAGTGTCCGGTAAAGTACGAATGCTGGTTGAATTTGAGTAGGAAAGATCGTAAACAGGACAATAAAATAGAGCCAAACTCTTTATGAAGACCTTTCTGGAATTCTCCAGTCAAGGATGAGGGACCTGCTCCAGGGAAGGTACCACACACGCAGAACTTTGTCTTTATAATTTTTCTGCAAAGATTTATTGCTTGTTTACAGTTTTCGCCTTTTTGTATTCGCCTACAAATCTCCCGCTTGCCCGTGTTTTTGACCCAAAGAACAGAGAGTTTGAACCAGTTTTTTGCTTGTTTGTCTATTTACGTCTATATTGTTCTACATGAACTAAGTAAACAAGATCCAGCTGTCACGCATGCGTAAGCCCAAAAACCAAACCCAGTATTCGTCGATTCTTGAAGAAGCCAACTACAAACTGAGGTGAAAATTTCACATTGTGATTAATGGGGAAAATTTGGAGGTGCATCTCAGTGCCACTCCGCTTACAAATCTATGGGTGTTGTTATTCCTATCCATGAATAAAGTATCGTCTTGTTCACCCGAGTGGAACTGTTAATGTGTTGACAACCTAGAAAACCTTGGGGTGGAGCCATTGTGAGAATAATTCGAGGAGCTAAATGTTCCCATTCTCAATGCGATCCAGTCTGCAGTTTACTTCCCGAGAAATTTTTCTGCCGGCTGCCTGAACGAAAATAAAAATGAAATTGCATTAGTGCCAGCTAGGAGTGTGCAAAAGAAATGTACATCATTTAGGAGGATTGAAGTTGGTCGGTAAAGAGAAGCAAGCAAATTTGGACTTCCACGCTCCGTGGAATGAAGGCAAAGACCCTAAGTTTTCAGAACTGACTGTACTGTTTATCTGCCCCCGGATTTTTCAATGATTTGCAGCCACGGTGAAATCCGTTTTCCATGAAGAAATTACCTATCTGTTGGCAATTTCCAATAAATTCACCGGAGAAGTGGAATATGCACCCAGTGGTTGTGATCGGGATTTGCGTCTGTTAGCCAAAAGCCAATTTATGGTCTCTTTAACTCGAGCTTTCCACAGTTGCATAAACTTGTAATGGAAAATATTCTGCTGATGTTTCCCTCCAAATTTCTTTGATTACAATGGCTAAAAGTAACAACGTCTGCTATCTCAGCAGGTATGGTTAAGGTGTGATTGCGTATCTCTTATCCGCCAGCCAAAAAACTTTCTTTGCGAAGTGTCTCTCCTGACCCACGATATTCGCCGAGGTGGATACTTACTCGATTGAAGGAGAACAGCTTACCGCGGGGACGCAGATTTTAGTTCATGGACACTCAAGTCAACTTTTGCTCTAGTAGTCTGAAAAAAGTAGAAAGGAAACCGTGAAACACAAAGCCGATCAAACGAACAAAAGTCGATGGCCGAGAGCACGACATCCCATGGAAGACCTGGGTGGATTTGTTATTTTAAAGTGCTTTGACCTTCAAGTGTCAGTAACTCCAAAATTCATTGATCACATGAAATCCTTGTAACCGAAGTCTCAATAAGATCACTTTTTGATGCGTGTAACTCACTATACTGCGGTAAGACTAAGTGGTTGTTGGGATACTAAGTATGAGCCTTAGAGCAACAGCATTTGCAGACAATAAACATTGGAAAATTAAAAATATGACAACCTGTTCCGCGTCTGTGTTGGACTCCCGATTACAGATTACTTTCAATCATCTGATCACAAGTAAACAGGCAGACATGAATTTATAAAATCTACCTATGACAATTTTATGTTAAGGGCGGATGTTTTCTTTGAATTTATGTCTAGTCATTAAGATCGCTATTTTCCCCATAGTTTGCTGAACCTTCCATATTGGAAATCCGACGTGAATACACGAAAACAAGTCTTCTGAGAGATCAGTGACATTTTGGGCGTAGAAGATAAAGATCTGCACATGTTCCAGCTGGGATGTGTTCATCATTCTTATGCCTTCGAGTTCTTGTTCCAAAATGCAATTAGAATTTATATGGTTACCTACTGGAATAATAAGCTTAATCTATCAGAAATAATTCGACAAAAAACAAGTCACTGCATTTAAATCCAACAAACAGTAGACGTCATATTCATTTCCACGATTTGCAACACACCAAATAAGAACTTCTGCTTTTTTGCGCTGTGATTTGGTCGGAGAAAAGCTAATGAACCGAGACAAGCCTAGCTAACGTGGATGGTGAGAAATGTGTTCACACGAAATGATTACAAAAAGTTCCACTTCTTTTGGTTAACGAAGTTGGACGTGACAGCAGATAAGAACACCAAAGCATAAAGTGGATTGACATTTAAGGATAAAGAACCGTCAACGAGGGTATCTCGCTTCGTAAGTTGGACAGAGCTACATGCCCGTCAAATTCAAGGCTTGTGGAGAGTGAAAATGACCTATTTGAACTGGTTACGTTAATCGAATACGACTGGGACAGACTAATGACCAAGAAGTGCACAAAATGAGATCTACAAATCGGGAAAATCACGTGCGTGTGATTTTGCTTGTGTTGCAGCGGAACTAAACTGCACCATGATTACTTTTCTATTATGTGGCAACGATGCGACTAATTCATGGCGTTGAACGCTGACAGTGTCGGGAATAATTTCGGGTGAAAGCATTCTGCCAGTTTTCATGTTGGTATTACACGATTATGAAGTCGTTAGGGAAACTGATGACAATTATGCCACGTGTTTTACAAATGCAATCACCTAGTATTGCCAGAAAGACTTCTTTATAGTCTCGAGTGTTGTCTGGTTCGGTTGTCAGCGAGCGGTCACGTTTTTTTGTCCCAGTTTGACATTTTTCGTCACACCAAAAAAGCAGAATTTGACCGAAACTTAGTATCTGGTTGTAGAACATGCCATCACAAGAAACTGCACACATTAGTCGAAACGCTGGTGAATTACAACATCTACCGGCAGTACAAAGCAACCTTAGGATGTTACAGTTTGCATTAGGACAATGATCTCAAATATCATACCAACTGAATCAAGAAGCACGAAAGCAGAAGAACCAGCGTCAGCTGAAGCCCCGTTAAGACATTAACCGGCATCAAGAATTACTCCTCCGAATGAGTTTGCAGGCTGGGTGACTAAATCGCATCCCCCCAACGCTATGATACAGTCCACCGTGCGCTGCATGTTAACCAACGAAATCATGGTTTTCAGGCACAGTGGCACCTTAATTTACTCAAACACAATGCAAAGGGGGGTAGTTTGAAATTCATCGAGATGGTTTCAGTCCCATCCAGATCAACATACTGGCATCCACAAACGTCATGTTACACATTTGAATCCAAGAGATCAATCTAACGAAATCGATATGGAGACCCAATACCAATACAAGTCCGTCTATCACACGCTGGACCTTGTCGATAGTCCCGCTTTAAATACCGAACTACTTACTGTGTTGCCATACCCATTGTTTTGTTACGTTGGAACAGTAGCTAACTGTAGAAATCAACGGGGTAAACATCCGCAAAAGAATTGCTTTGATGAGACGAAAACCACAGATGCAGAATAACTAATACGAGCCGGCACCTAGTAGGTCTCTCATCGGTCCTAAAAATTTACACAGCGCATTTCGAAGCTTTGTAGGCTGGATAATACAATGTTTTACCGATTTTGTATTTTGTGTTATATTTGCTTTGGAGGCCATCTCGAGAAACACGTGACGCGTATCGCAGCTTTTCACGAATTATCGATCCAACTTTTATCTTCGAAAAATTACATTGGTATATCAAAATCTTCAATCGTATTAGATAACAAATAATAACACGCGGTTGGTGCCAAAAGTAAATTCGTTTATTCCGTGCAATCCGGAGTTAGCTGTCTAGATATGCGAGGCACCACAGACCACCCATAGCAGAGGCCGCCGGGATTCACTTCTACAGTTCACTGAGGTGCGCCGGCAAACATTTGGAGGCCTGTCATGTTTACTCAAAAAGTGGTCTGATGTTCACTTGCATAGCCGAAACTGAGTACAAGATTTCACGCAAAACCGTAGTCTGTATACAACCTGCTTGTACTGATTGGCAATATTACCTTGCCCACTGTTATCTCTTTTGATATATACTTATAAATATCTAATTTGATCGGAAATGTATGTGATGGTCCAAACTGGCTCGGCGAAGTTACTCTGCAAAGTAGAACAAACACGTCTGCCTTTACTCTTTTTTTTATTTTTTCATCTGAAAATTCGATGCCAGGCGATAAACAATGTGACATTTCAACCTGAAAGTTGGGGCTCTAAGCCCCCCTACCGGCGTTCAACTTCTGTCCCTTTTTGGCGGCTACTCCCATTGTAAAAACGATAAGCAACACTGCTTCACTAGTGAGGAATCCAAAAAGACACTTAGTGCCACTTGGGAAAAGGGCCTTCTCTTTTTACGGCGAGTATCCATCCCTCCTTCAATCCTCCTTTTTTGTACCTTTCGGGTGTTAAGTTTATAAAAACTTGATGCCATCGACCATCACATAACATTCACATACTCGAGGTAAGAGCAATTTCACACAACTAAACAGACCAAACTTCTCAGGCCAGTCGTTTATGGTCAAGGGTAAAACAGCTGAAATCAAGCGGAAAATAAACGCATAGTTTCCAGGTCACGGCATCCAAAGAAGTTCAAGTTCAAAGGCAATGGGAACCCTACAAATGGAGAATAACCCCGACCATTGCGTACATGCCCTGACGGGGGCACCTCAGGCGGTGAGGAAACGTTTACAATCTAAATGCCAAGCTCCGCGATCACAACTAGATGAAATTCAGCAACAAATTTTTAATCCATTTAGACATTCACAGAAAGGGATTAAGTGAACACGGGGGTACAAACAGCAGGACGGATAGGTGGGCTTCTGATTACAGCTGCTAACTGTGAACCAAAAGTTCCATACAGCTAGATAATTGTGACCGATTTTCATCGACATGCAGTCCTATTTAGTTCTGGGAATCAATAAGTATCGACAAATAGGATATTACCCCAAAGTGTGAATTCATGTGCACTTCAAAGTCAACCAACAATGAGAACCGATGCAAATCTACAAACCTTACCTTTCTGACACCGCATCTCGGTTTTTCCGTATTATCGTCGAGTAGAGTCATGCTAAATGCTTTGGAAAAAGTCGCTACCCGAGCACTGGAGGCAAAACTTGGGCAAAATTAACTCAGTAAATCTGACTGACTTGGACGACAGCTGGTAGTGGGATGGTAACCGACACATGTCTTCCAGTTGGAAAGTCCGAGTTCAAAGTAAGTGTGACCCTCGTGGCCTGTGGTGAGACCAAAACTTGAGTCAGGCGCTGCTCGAGTGTAAAGTCGGCAGGATGACCTGAGAGCTGCTCTTTGAGAGCGAAGTCAGAAGACCGGCCAGTCATACACAAAAATATCGACGACACACTACTCGCACCTACTTGTGAGAACCGCGTGAGAACTTCGAGTCAAGCTGACAGTAGTTAATCTGTTGAAATTATGATGCTTTAATGTAAAGTTTACAAGTTCATATCTGTGGTTTGCATGCCCGTGTCCTATTTTGAAGCGTACCACAAGCCACCATCTCCTTTTACAGATATCGGTCATTGGTTGATCAATAACCGACAGAACGGAAAGATTGTCATAGAAGAGGTCATCTTGAGCATAACCCAATGAATTCTGTGCAATATTACTGTGCATTAAATAGTATCTCCCAAGTTTATCACCCAGCACATTCCGTGTATTAATGACTTTCTTTTGGGTACAGGACAGCAAAACGGTATATGAAAAAACTGAGCGCTGAAGAAAATTTGCGCGCAAGCACAGGACTGGTTTCGCGGTTATTGCCGCTCTCCACGTATGCGTACCCAGCATTATCCTGTCCAACCATTCCTTTCCGATTTTTTTGCCTTGCCTGACCGACGAAAATCGTCCCATGAATGACCATGTGATTCTCAAATGGACTCATCATCCACTCACGATCGTACGGACTCAAATGAGATTCTAGTGAGATATCAATGGAAGGCCTAATTAGCAAATCATGCGAATAGACCTAACGTATTAAGACGGCAGAATCTTCTCCGTTTGCGCAAGAAATCGTTCTCTTCACGTATACCAATTCATTGGCCTAATGTTTTGTCCAGGTGTTCTAATACCAAGCCATCTGAGCAGAAGATTCACTTACTGACTTTGTGCAATTGATTTTCATGCCTGGTTTGATTCATCCGGACAACTTGGTACAGAAATCATTAACGGATCTATTTGAAATGATAAATGGAAACAATTATGTCTAATTATATCAGAAGGGGTGTGGGCACTAAGAAATTTAAAAAGTTCAGACAGCAGTTGCAAGGCATTAAGTTAACTCAGCCCCTATGGAGAACACATTTTACTGACGTGATATCTGCAAGGCTAGTGAACATTTTACAACTTTGCATTTTTCTGCCATTCCATAATATTTGCTGGGACTATGTCAACGTATTCACGTGCATTCGCATCGAGAATACGAGTTAACGCAAGAAAAAGGGTCTTCCCCGGGGCTAGGTAGTCGAGGTAAATCCAGTATTCTGGTGTCACCAGTGTGTTTCACAATCAGATGGATGAACGAAATTTCTCGGAATTAAACAATCAATTTCGTTGATGTTCCCGCTCATCTGGTTCGTGGACTGAGCACTCTCCTGTCTAGTCATCCTCGTACCCGTGTTTTTTTTAGAGACATTCGGACACCAAACCTGAAAAATACCAACGTCAGCTTTACTTCAAACCCGTCAATTTCAGATTCCTCTTGGAGGATGCCTAAAAGGGTCGAATAATATCTTGCTATCTTGCTTCACGCATTTAAACACTTTTCGAAATCAACACAGTCTGTGGAGATAACAGTGAACTGAGGTCGCGGTAACCATAAGCAGCCCAATTTTAAGGCTGTTTTTAATCGACTGAAATCGTCTTGAGAAACCTGTGTTAGTGTTTGGAGCTGAATATAGTAATTGGCTGAAGACGAACCTTGAAAAAAGGCTTCCCATTGTTTATTAACAGACTAGAGACGGAGAGACGTCTTATCTGGTCTTGCCTTGTCAATCAGTCTTCCCCTTTCCCACTCACTCTATTGATAAAAGTCAAGTCGAGCACAATAAAATATTCATTTAATAATCTAAATCGAATAGGTCTTCAATGGTACACACTCACTGGTTGATTCTTCTGCAAGTTGACTCGGTCTAGCTATGAATTCCTTACGCAACGATTTCGCTCTGGTTATCGACTGACTTAACCGGCCTAATGTTGTCGCAGAGGTGTTGGTCTTGTAACAGGGCAATGGGAAACCTAGAACAAAATCAACTACTTATTCAAACACGGCGGCAACGAATGGCAGCTGGTGCCCGTCCAACGGAAAATGGCGGATTAATGACTATCGGAAAAATACATTGACGCGTGTGCGATTAAGCAAATTACCGAATCTAAAAAACTTGTTTACACCCAGATAAGTTCCACTTTGAAAAATATTTCCTTTGGTCGTTACATATTTAATTGAGTTAGTTGTAGAACGAAGGCTTCGAAGCCAAGCTGCTTTGCTGCGAACTTCTCACCTAAACTTTGGTATGACGTTGATAGATTTTGCCATTTTTTCAGCTTCCAGCTGTTGATGGTTTCTTACGATTGGCATCGATCGTGATGCTATCGAGAACAAGCACTTCCCGAGCGAGGTTCGTCGATCAGCCTTCTCTATTCAGCATCCGATCTTGCATGTCTGTGAACTATATTGTTGTGAATCCCGTTCAATTCCCGGGACTTTGTTTGCTGCAATGCGTCTCTATTATCAGTTGCAGTCGAGTTTGATTGGTTCTTTATACTGCTACTCCCTGGAGAATTCTCCGTTGGAAGATGTTATCGAGATTTCGAAGCAGACGGTTATCCAAACCGATTCAATATAGTGAGCTATTTTTAGTTGTACTTCTGTCAGACTTTACATTTGTTTCCGGAACTGATCGGAATTCACTGATTTTCGATCGTTTGGACTATTATCGTGCCTGGGACGTGGAGACCTCATTTGCCGTTGAAATCCCCATTTTCGCTTTGTGAATCCTTCCTTCCGTCGGACCATAACGGTCCAAACTGTCATTAACAAAACAAAATATTACTGTGTGTTAGTTCATCAGGACACCTTAGGCGAGACTTCACAAACAATTCAGTTGCTATGTAATGACCGCATAGCTGAAATTCTGGTCTACAGGTATTTCGGTTCAACAACATATGGTTCCAATGCAAGCGGTGAGATCTCAGAAATCATGGATTATTTTCTTGTGATTGACTCTTTATCTGTATCTGTCAAATTTTCTTCCGAACATTTATGATTGGTAGCTTCCAGTGAGCCATAAATCTCATTTGATCCTTCTCTGTGCATATACGTACTACTTAATAATGCACTTTCTGTATTTACATATATGAACACGGTTGCCAAAATCGAAAGGACTTAGAGTCTTGCGCTGAGGATAAACACGACTAATCTCAAAACGCAGCAAACGGTTGCATCCTTGCACACTGCGTTTTAAAAAGTTTATGCCACATTCACTAAGTTACAAATAATTTTTAACTTCATAACTGTCACTAGGGTCATCCTTTTCAGGAAACACGGAATGTTATAGTTGCCAGCGGCAAGGTTATTTTTTCTAGGTTAGTTACTCGTGTGACACGCATGCTCCTGGGATCACTGATTTTATTTCACTGGGAATCAGTGATCCAGTATCAAAAGCACTGCTGAGGAGTTAATCCCAAACTAACTTGTGCAGATGCGAGTAAGCATTTACGGTGCTTAAAGAAAGCCATTGTGAATATATATCCATGATGCCTTTAAACAGAGGCACAAATAACGAACTCGGAATAGCCATCTTTTGATGCGAAAAGCAGTTGGGAGTGAGTCGAATTTCTCTCCATGAAAAAGCTACCGGCTGGCCAGCTACCTGGGCAGGATGTCAGCGGAAAGAGTGTCAACTGTCTACAATTAATACAAAATTCGAAAAATTCTTAATGGTAATTCTCAACTTGAAATTAGAAAGTTACAAAAATTAATACTATTTGCTTCTTCTCGAGGCGACCAGCTATTTTCCTTAAAAATAGTAGTGCGGAAGCATTTTCACACTCGGTGTATTGGGTTTTTGATGTGTACCTTTTTCAGGGCATATAGTCATTAAATGTTTGTGCATCAAAAAAAAACGACGGAAACTTTCCTTTTTTGCTTAGCTGCGTTATTTGTTTGCTTGTCTAGTGGGAACTGAAGAAATAGGCCTAATGAATGCAATTCTGTGTGTATCGCTCACAATTACTTGTAACTAATGTGTGGAATTGTTAGGCACAGTAAAGAAAATATTAAACGCCAATCGAGCTAAATTGGACCTATACTGTGAAAGACCTGAACTGGTGGAAGGGATTCAACGGGAATTAAAGGGGCATGTACTATGTATGTCTTTTGGGCTGTCGGGAACTACTGGCAGTCGTTGAGGAAGATATCTCGACAAACTCCACTCGGTAATTCGAACTATCCTGGATTGGAGAGGATGGGGCACACTTTTTAATTGGAAAGCCCTGGTTCAAACTTTGGGTGCAGTGGAAGTTATACACCAATGATGAGTTCTAATAGGAACGGAAATTGAGTCTGGTACTTCGCGATTACAAGTTTGACCAGATGGCCTAAGGTTTGTGCGTGGAAGTTGGTGTCCAAAGAGCAGTCATCCAGTGATAGAGAATGAAATTCTGTTAGTTCCAATGGTTTATTGAGACAATGGTCACATAGCACTTGAAGTCTGTTCGTTTGCCGGTTTTGGTGGTCACCACTAGGACAGCTTAATGATAAAAACATCATTCCAGTAAGGCATAGCTCACGAATTTCCTATATTGACTGCCAGTTACCATCTAGAGAGGCGAGGACTTCAAACAGGTCACCTGACTATCCGAAAGATGATACAAGCTTTATCACAGCACAGACTTATTCGAAATCATTTTACCAGAAGTTCTGAAGAAAACACATAAATGAAACTTGCGGAACAACATACATGTTGGAATAAGTGCACGTTAAACGTGATTGCAAGTCAAATTCAGTCAAGGTTTTGCAAGATCTTTTATCTTTTACTTTCTTAATTAAAGAAATAACAATGTACATCATTTTCCATGAAGAGGTCCGCGGCTAACAGAGGGCTGCCAATTAGACAAGTTGATCGGCGGTGGGAGGATTCGGAATAGCGACCTTCACATTCGAATGCCAAGGCCCTATCCGCTTGGCCACCGCCGGCCGAGATAGGTTGGTTGCATGCTAGTAGAAGACGAAGTCCGATGTGGATTGTAAAGCCGAAGGACTTGAATACATTTGGTCTACGGGCACAGTTGTTAGCCCAAGGGACAAGTCCTAAGTGGGAATTTTCAACATCAGATTCTTATTGCGGTGTGCTGTGGGAAACTGTGAGTCGAGCGGTTGGTCCTAACCACTATTCCACAAACAGACGCACATAAATCTGACTGAAAATCGACTTATTCGTAGTACCGTTCTTTTTACCCATAGCCATCATGAATGGTATGCTCACATACTATTTCAAGGTACATAGTCATATGATCTAAATCGGATGAATGTTAACCGTTTTGGGTGACATAGATTACATGTCTTTTGAAGTCACTTCGAAAATGCTGCGTGAAATGCGCAACTTATGCTGATGGCGTCGGGAAATCCTCAGTTTAGGACTTAACTAAATGAGCCCAGAAAATCACTGCCACTTTTTCGCCCAGAGCCTGAATGTCATCTGTTTAAGTGACAACGAAAATTGTAGTTTTTCCGTTTGTTTTTATTCTGTAGCAGAATAACCCTTTCGCTTGTCATTCATTTTTCTGTGACAAACCAAGTAGATGGCTACCTTGAAATAGACTGACAAAACGAATCTTCAATAGTCTTCGGATTATCAAATTCGAGCATTCCGTCGGTTTAAAATGCTATCAAAAATGCATCTAAGAAGCTGATCATTTCTAGGATAACTTGGCTATATGATCGTCTATGCTTGCATTGCAGACAATGGACTAACTTTGCTCAAACGAGCTGAAACCCTAACGATCAGGGACTCGTATTCTCATACACTAGGTTGACACAAGTCATTTTTTGTTCAACCAATCAACTTTCCGAAGTATGACTTCTTTTCTTCAATCCTTAAAATTGCTTAAAGAAGTGATTAAAACTCCAGGGGCTATTTCAACGCACCTTTTCACACGTGTTTTGTTTGATTGGCATAAGTTCGTCTAGATTTCACAGTTATCCGGAGCGCAAGTAAACCACCAAAATTTTAGGGGATTATTTCCAATGACTGGTATGTGTAAGCCTTAAAGATTAATTTCAGTGAGTCCACAAACAATTTGGATGAAGCAGAGCATCATAGCCTTTCGGCTGATTTTTGACATGAGTTGACCAATCAGAATACTGGTGACTAAGAAAATAAAAGAACTGAATACAGCAATCTTCAGTGGCTTCTTGATGAAAAACCAATGACTACTTTTATTCGGCGCTCTGATGTGCTAAGAATGTGTTTGGACGTGATGTTCGCTAGCCCAAACGGTCTCACCATTTTCGAGTGCGTGCTTTCCTGGAATGTTTAGCTTAATAGATGCTGCCGTTTTAAATCTACTATGACTGTGTTAATACGTTTACATAAATGTACCGTTTTCTCATAAATAATTATTCTTTCTACGCACCCCACGGTTCATCTACACGTACTAGTTTCTGTTATCTTCGGGAGCATGAAAAAAGACTTGCTCAAAGTGGATATCTGACACGAAATAAAGGAATTTCATATTTAATCTCTCTGAAAAATGGCACATCTGTGTAGGTCAGGCATCTTCGTCTGATGGTGCCTTCAGCGTAATTTTATCAATTTTGTCCTATTTGTCATTTTTCGAAAAGAAATTGAAGGATAAGATCTATGTCAACCAAAGCATCCGACAGACCTTAATGACCAGGAGGAAAACTGTCTGTCAGTTGCCCAAGATCTGGGGATTGAATTCTACAGGAAGGATGACAACCCAAGCTAGAAATAGACACAGCTAATGTTCCACGAGTTTAATGTCACTTAGGGAAAAATAACTGAACAACGGGTTCAAATAGCTTCGAAAAAGTTACTTTGGGATGAATTACCCGGAAGGACCACTTTGATGTTGACTTCTTACTGTCTTCTACGATAGAGCAAAGTTCCAATTTCGACTTGATTGAACACATTCAGAAAAGAATTTTGAATGGTTCTTGAAACTGCCCGCAGCGAAGACAGTTATTTCTTGTTAAATTGCATTTCTGTCAGTCTAGATAAAAGAATAGTGGAGCATTGTAAATCAGGCAGGTGCCAGCAACACGCTGGAGATGTGAAACGTTTGGATAGTATGTCCTTACATGTAACCTATATTGGTCACATAAACTTCCTGTCAGTGCGTCCAGCTTGACAATCAGGGGGACAGGACCATCCCATATGAACTTGTCACCACACGACGTATTAATGTGATCTCACTTGAAAAGTCCCACAACGGAAAGTAGTTTCGCTGCCAATGAACGAAACAGTCAGTCGCATCCCAGTTCGCTTTTTAAGCAAACCTGCTCTTAGAAAATATTTTGTTATTTTTGCATATTCTAACTGGCATTCAGAAAAGGAAACTATATGATTTCCATTAAAATTAAGCTAAAGACCTGTAATTCGTTAGGAATTTCTCATTGTCCTCCATATCGGCTCTGGGTGGTTTCCCAAATGAAGATGAATCGCGATACGTTAAGGTCAGAAAGTGCCGACAATGTCCATTCTTCTTAAAATGGTTGATCCTGGAGCGCTTGATGAACAGGCTAATAGGTGAGGCCGATTGGGGTCAATACATGTCGGACTATTCTTCAGATTTCGCATGTTCGAACACTACGTTTTCCAATGTCCAGGTTTACGAAAGCTGGGTGAACAAATATATTGAACACCTGTCCCATTGACGGTCAGACAAAACAAAGTTGATGACCTAGCAGCCGGTCATGTGGATTACGTAATTGGATATCTTTGATTCGTCTACTATCACCATGCCCCGATTTCGCTTGCCAATTGAGCCCGTACCTCTATCCGAATTCATGATACAGTACCGTTTAATCATAGCAGAATACTGAAGAAAAAGAAGAAATAACTGGATGTTGATTGGTTTTGGTAATTGTCGAGGTCATGCACGAAACGCTTAAAGAAAGCCAAATTTTATGCACACGTCGACTGGCTGAGAAAACGACACATTACAAAGCAATAAACTACTCAGCTCCTGACTATTTACAACATAAATGACCGGGGACCATCATTTTGTATGTTTTTGCACCTGTTATCACGGGTTTTCAAAGTTGAACAATTATTCTAGTTGTGTTTCGGTCAATTCAAACCTATAAATGAATAGATAAATAAAGCTTCCCATTGCACAGGTAGGCCGTCAATCATGCCACTTTTGCTGTCCGCGACGGACTGCTTAAGCACCAATGAGTCGGCTCGTAGTGATGATGTTGTCCTTCCGGATAGATTTGAAACCAGATGCTTTTAAACGATGACCTATTTCGTTTACGATCTTTGAAATTGCTGCTTCTATTCTCGATTGCTAAACTTTCGTTTGTTATCTTCAGCTTAACCGTGGACAAGATTGAGATCAAAATATGGGTTCATTAGTTCAAATTATCAAATTGCCAGAAAAGTTTTACAGATTTCTTCCAGAAATTAGGAATGGTTATCACGGTGATGATGTGCGATGCCTTAATAACGCAGTTTCAGTCCAAGAATACCACAGAGTGGCTTTTCAAAGAACAAGATTTGAGTTTCCAAGGCGTCTGCGGTATACACACAAGCTGTTGCGTTCCTGCAGAAACTGTAGAGCGTCAACGGGTAACAATGACTCGAAATTCTCCTACAAACTTGGGTTCTCATCCATTCCCAACAACTGACTCAGAATCAATTATATCGATTGCACTTAAGGATACGGTTTTGCTGCCGGCATTGTATACGTTGCTTGCTGTAATCTCCTTGCCAATGCAGCTACCTGCGCGAGTTGCGAAAGGAACCGGTCACCAAACGTGCTTGGAAACCAAAAGCAGTTGGATCTAACCCCGGTCCACTGCTATCCTCGATTGCCACGGCAAATGTTCTTGCATGTTTGTCTCCAGCATCCATCGAAGGTCATACTAACAAAGATGATTTACGAGCCCTATTGAATATCAAAATTTCATAGATCCGTGGTTTCCAATCAAACAGTGATACTCGCAAACAACGATTCATCCTTGTGACTTAAAAATAGACACGGATTGGGTATCTATGTCCGAAGATATTGCCGGTTACGGCAAAATATCAATTCACTGACAAGACATAATTTTGGGGGCGTAAAATTCTTTGCAATTGGAAATTTACAGTCTACTCATTTGAATTCTTAGATTTGGGCTATTAAACGAGGCTTGATTTGGTCTACCCGAAGACATCTTATTGTTCGTCTTCCATCAAACAGGTGGCAAGCATTTAAGCGTAATCCGGTGAACCGAACGAACTCGTCCAATATGATTTGTCAATCTGAAAATGTACATCAGCTCTCCTTTCATCTGGTGGTCTGACAAATAAGTTCTGAAGCATATCGCCAATCAATTCAAGGACATCCGTGGTTAACCGAATCCCAAAACGAAGCTTGATTTTTGAATGTCGATGGCATCCATGGCTGCAATTCTTCGGATCCTTTTTTACTTCCAGAGTGGTACTGCACCAGAGAAATCTATAAGGTCAATATTCGAGAGACATTTGATGACATTTTTCTTGCCATACTTGCAGGTCCACAAACTTACGCAACGACGGTTGGTACAAATAAAGAACGCCACATCGTGACGTCTTTGCATTGAAGTCTGTTTGACTATGCCCAATCGCATTGGCTGCCGGCTTGCGCAGCCAAAATGATGACGCACCAGATTGTTTATCGTTTTTTTGGAGTCCCCGTACAACATAGTCATTGCGCTAGTGAAACTCCGGTATCGTGACATTTTGCACGTGTAATACAGTCCGAATAGGCCCAATCGGCATAGATCGATCAGATCTGTGCAAACAATTTATGATCACATATGGAACACAAGTTCAAATGAACCATTGTTTTTGGAAATTTTTTAATTATACCCTGACAACTTATATGATTGAAAATCCAGGGAAAGAGACGGTATAAAGAAAAAGTGGGATGTTGCGCATCTGTGTGTGTGTACGTAGGTTTGTGTGTGTGTGTGTGTGTGTGGAGCATTATAGGCACAACGCTGAGCTTTCCCATTTTCCAGTACATTGACGTGGTTGTAATCGGCGGATTGGCTGGTTTCTATTGAAGAACAGAACGTCTGCATGCCTCGTGTGCACACTTGTGAGTATGCGTGACTATCGTTGTGATCCGTGGCCACGATTATCGTGCTATTTTGTGGATATGAAAATTCTAACTGCATGAACGCGGTTTATCTGGTGAACGCCATCCCTCAGCATGAAAAAATAAAATGAAATTAGGTGATATAATTATAGTCCCATCAGGCTGGAAAAACCTAGAAATTCGAAACCGACTGGAATTGCTAAAACCAGTTTAGTCGGTTTTTCGAAATCGGACTCAGAAATAATCCGGCATGGCCCTTCATTTCACGCTCGACTTAATCGGTACAAAGCTGGTGATGAAAAATAGACTGTGCTAGACTCGTGTGTCGTTTGTTTGCTGGGCAAACATTACCTCTGTCGAGCCACATTAAGCTATATTACAATAGAAGCAATCCGTATTCTTTGAATGTATGCATTTTGGGTGTGGAATTCGTTTCTGTCAACCAAGATTCAACATCAGTGAGCATATCAGGCCGACACAGAAAACGAGATCAGTGACGTGGTAGTTGGGCGATTCAGATTAGGATAAGTTTCCTGACGATTCTGTCTCGCGGCCACCGAGTGTTTATTTAAACTGGCATGCATTCATTACAATCCGTTTACATCAAAGCAACCATCCAAGTATATTGGTAAGTGTAATATAAATAGTGAACGGCCTAGAGAAAAGTAATCACAAACCCATTGGGTTCGGGAAAAGTACACTGATTGTTAACGGCGTCTGTTGACCGTAAACAAAATGCAAATCGTTTTGATGTAATACACTGGCAATTGTCGCTCTAATCACACCATCAAAAATATTCGTTGCACAAAACTTTTTGATATCACATTACCCGACCCTTTTTCATCAGCCGTTATGCCGAGGGCTCAGAAAACTTCGAATGTAAGGTATACAAACTAAAATCACTTACAGTGTGCAGAATATATGGCCCAGTTGACAAATGCATGATTGCAACTGTTTTATTAAATCCGTGAATCCGGTTCCGAAAGGAATGTCTAAAATTACCGTCTGCCGTTGATTAGTTAATCTTTGACTAACTGTGCTGGAAATTCGGAAAAAAATTTGTACCGTTCCCCAGCACCAGGCAGAAAATGAGAGGTTGACGCAGTATGTTAATCGAGTGGCTTTCGCAAGTAGCATCATCTAGGAATGAGAAACCGAAATTTCCACTGAAAGGCAAGATTAGTTTCGTGGTTACTTTTCCCCATTGGATAAACTTGACAGGCACTGTCATTCTTCTTATTCCTCTCTAATCTCAATGCATCGTTACCAAGTAACTGGTTCCCAGACTGACCGTAACATCGAAACCATTAGGAGTGAATGTACAATGGTATTTACAACGAACTTGAAACATGGTACTATGTGTTCTTTTTCAAAACATTGTGCTTGCCTATCAGGCGGAACATATTCTGCAAATTACCGTTTGGGTTCGTAAAAGGACTCAGCATCTATTCACACACGTTGCGACTCATTTGAGATTCTGTTGAATAGGACCTACCTACTTGTCAAAAGTAACGTTTTTTGAAGATAACACTGAGCCGCAGTCAAGCTTTATCCAGACACCGTTTCCATTGCACTTTTCAGTCCCCCGTAAAAAACACTGAACAAAAAACGATCGGAACAGTTTCAAGTGGTGCGCTGTCGAGGGACGGAAACTGCTCTCTGACACAGTCAACCAGGTCCATGATAAATGATCTTTTGAGTGTTGTTTTTACTGGAAATATCGTTGTTGACGTTGAGGATAGGATAAACAGGCAAATAAATCAAAAGAACACACTGATTTGGAACCTTGTTTTCCGGTTGTATTTATAGCTACGAAACACACATCAAATTCTGGGATTTTACGGGTCAACAAATCATCCGGAAGTTTTTTTCGCTCTATCAGTTGCTCCCAAACTGGAGTTTGTTATCAGCATGAAGTTGAAAATAGTTTATTTTGAACTCGACTGAAAATAGCTTGTTGCAATCCTGAAGAGTGAAAGACGAATATAAATGCAATATTTGTGGTGAACACTTTCCCCAATTTGGAATTGAAAAAATGTTGTCTTGGCAACAAAAGGGACGTGTTTCGTTGTTTATTAAAGCATAGATCCCAGTAGCACTCGCAAAGCAAAGACGATTCTGCAATGTATTTGTGTTTTGCCAGTAAGAGAACTAAATGCAATCGGAGTTAATTATTGCATCCATACAACTTAGACAATGACTGGCTGACGAAAGAAATTGGGATATTTTCAAGTAACACACTGGCTGATGAAATCTTTTCGGTAAGTCGTCGACAAGCAAATGAAATCAGATACTGGCCTAGATACACAGTGTGTGCAAAACTGGGAGAAACCGTTGGCTACGGGTACTTTTACTTCGCGAATGACGTATGTGTTACGGTAATGGGCATTTCTCCAAAACATTTACCTTTCCTGTTATATTAATATTTCAAATAATGAATGGTAAAAACGGAAAAACGGAACTTTATCTCGGTACAGGTACCAGAAGTGCCGTCTCTTAGTTCTCGGGTTACCATCATAACGATGGTCTGCTTTGTCAGTAGGGGAAAACTGTTGCTATACACTCGCTGATTCGTAGGCTACTCGTAGATTATTTATTCTCCGTATGATTTCTTACCTGTTCGAAAAACTGGTCTCACATCTCGAAAGCGAAGGAGGACTTTGGTCGCGGTCAATTTTTATGCTCAGATTTGGGTTGGTGAGGAACATATTTCCATTTGTGAGACCTGTTTGCATGAGTCAAAATATTTCGCTCCGTTCTTTTAGACTGATGCGAGATATCTATTGTCTGAGGGCACTGCGTGTGACAATGGAATATTCGATGACAGTTTGTGGTGTTCCACCATTTTCGCTCATCGGTCAGATAGGTGTTACGACCTGAATGAAGTGTACAAATGATACATCGAACATAACGTAATCCAATGACGTCAGGACTAATTCCATATTTCCGTTTGACAGCATGAGGTTTTATATCCACAATCACTGGGTAACAGGTATTTCCCATTCGTTCCACTTAGTACTTTGTTGAATGATGGCCAAAATTATCGCTAACGGTCGTGTTATTCACCTCGGACAACACTTTTTCAGGCAGATTTATCTGCGAAACAACATCTAGAAGAGTCATCTCAAAGCGACGAATTGTAACCTGCGCAGAGAAAACCAGTTAGAAAAACGCAGCATGCCTACTGCATGCGGAAAATGTTACCCCACATCTCTGAGACGCTGCCATGCCAGAGTCGTTCGGGATATAGTTCTTCTGCTTTTGATTCGACAGCAAAACTAGCACTGGCAAAAAGTGTGATTGGTGGTCCAATGAAACGAGTAACAGTTCAATGATTTCCCAAAATGAAACAGACGACAAAGAAACACCACGGATCGATACACTCGTTTGACCTCACACTGATCAACCTTTTCTAATTAAACACATAAACTGGCCAAAGTTAACGATACAAAAACGAAAAGTGAGTTACTCGTGACGTGCTTTTCGGAGCATGAACGTTCTACTTGAAAGTCCAGCAGAACAGAATGGACAATGAGTTAAAGCCCTGGACTAAGAATATATTTCAAGCTTCTGCATTTTACCGACGGATAATTTTAATCCATAGCCTACACGTAACGATTAAATTGTACTTGAAATTTTACACTGCACTGAAAAGTACTATATATTAGGGTGGAAAAATTCGGGACAAAAGAGCAAAGTGAATTACGGAAGTTGGTGGTGTGAGCCACGAGGATAGGGAACGATTTACTTGTACTTCTTCTCAATTTATGAAACATCGCGCGGAGGACTGCAAGAAACTTACAGACAAAGTGTGCATATGAGAAGCTGGTCATGGTAAACGGTTGCGAGAATATAGTGGGGACCTTGTGGGTAAAAATCCATTTATTGTACGGTCACAGTTGGTTCGATGATTTCATATCTCCCTAGCATGTGAATGTGTAGTCCCTAGATGAAAGCAAACTTATTCAAAGTGATGTTTATTTCCACGGATTCCGGCTTATGAATTCTAGGGGCGGATAAGTCTGCCTATTTCTTTCATTCTCAAACACAGGGAGCAATAATGTCACAAAAAATATTGCGGATAAAGAAAAAAACTACACTTGGAATTGAAATGTAGTTGCTAGTTATTCAACAAAGAACGTAAGATTTGTTTGATAATATGAGGCTAACCATGTGTGCGCAGTCAGAATAAAATTTTTGCGCGAAGGCATAAAGATGTGTGTGGGTGTGTGTGTGTGTGTGACGTGGTACTGGCTTGATGTTGGAAATTTCCTTGTGCATAAATCAATGCCAAAAGTTTCACGATATCTACGAGAATGGCTCATTTTTTAGTACAAATTCATTAACTCGGTCCTACTGACAATCTTGTGTACATGTGAATGTGTGTATACACAAAATGTAATGATAGTAACATTGAGACTAGTTCGACATTAACGCTGACATTAGTAATGATAATAGCGTCTTTTCTTGTCCACGATAATTATGCCGATAACTATGAACTGTTTCAGAACAGACTGCGGCAACGCAAAAGCTGTCGGTTGCAAAAGTAACCCGGCGCCGAGCGGAAGTGAATTGGCCAAGTTTGCGTTCAACTCCTCCCCCAACCGCTGCCGTTGATTCGCAGTTCTCGCGAGTCAGGGATTCACCGGAATCCATCATTTGTGTCGTTTTTCTCTGGCTGCACCAACTAATGACCAGTCATTTAGACAATAAGATAACGGTTTCCCCGAACTGGTTAAAAATACCATCTGCGTTTTCCATTTTAACGCATGTTGCCAAATTGGTTTCCGCAATTGT